>RJWT010020005.1:0-18156 GCA_004365215.1 Cuniculus paca | reverse complement strand
TCCCCTCCCCTCCCTCCCTTCTACTCCCTTCCCTTCCTCCCTCTCCCTATCCTTCCTTTGTGCTAAGGATTGAACCATAGTCTTGCACATGCTATTTACATGTTCTCCTGCTGAATGTCTTGTAGTGTCTCAGTCAGTGTCTGTGAGGAAGAAGGAACCATAGACAATCTGTGACTCTTAGAAAGTCACACCTAATATCATATGGTATGAGGAATTCATTTACAGGTTTAGCAATGTTATGAGAAATAACCTCATGTTTTTCTTCTTTCTCTCCTTTCCCTAATAACGTATGCTTATTTTTCATGGAGGAATATTATCGGTAGCTCATGTTGATAGCTATTATTTTATTATTCCATTTTTACCATATTGAGACTCCTCCGTCATGTAGTACATAGAGGCAAGGTGGAAAAATTAAGATCTACAGTCTACACTCATAGACAGAAATCACTTCAGTTTCTAATTCCTAGCCCAGCTTTCCTTCTGTTCCTGTTATGCTGTTTATAAGACAGGGTATGGCCAGGTCTGAGGGGAATACATGCTCTGAGAACCCAATCTTTGATATGTTAGTGGTGGAGCTTGCCAGGGATGCCTCTCTGCAACCTGTGATCTATTCTTGTTAAGCTATTTAACCCCTTGTCAATTGCTTTTTTATGAACATAAAGGAAGAGTATAATTTTCTAACCTTTAAAATGTCAGCACCTCCAAGTGGTGTATTCATTTACCATAGCTCCATGACCAACTGCCACACTGCTGGTAGTTTAAAATAACAGAAATTTATTCTCTCACAGTTCTAGAAGCCAGAAATCTGAACTGAGGTGTCTGAAAAGAACCTCAAAAGTGTCTAGGGTCAGAATCTTCTTTACTCCTCTCTTCCAGCTTCTGGAGGCAGCTGGTGTTCCTTCACTGGCAGTAGAATTCCAATCTCTGCCTTCACTGTCGCATGTTCTCTTTTGGGTGTGTCTGTTTCCTCCCTCTCTTACGAGGTCTTGTCATTGGATTCAGGGCCCTCTTGAATTCAGTAAGTTCTCATGCCACTTTACTGCATCTGCAGAAACTCCTTTTCCAAATTATGTCACATTTATAGGTTTATGGGGTGGGACATTATTATGATGTAAATCTAAAATGTTCCCCCAAAGTCTCATATATTTAGAGGCAGGGTTTTTGGAAAACTATTGAATTGTGGAGGCACTTTACTCATCAATGATTTCATGGCTGACTGTGCTATCAGGAGGTACTGTCTGGTTGGGATGGGTCACTGGAAGTGTGACTTGGAAAGATGCATTCTTGTCCTCAACCCCTCTCTTCACTCTCTTGGCTTCCTGGCCACCATGAGGTGAGCAGGTTTCCTCCACCATGCCCTTGCACCGTGCCCTTTCTGCCTTGGAACCAGATGATTATGGGTCGAATCCTTTGAAAAGCGTGAGCCAAAATAAAATTTTCCTCCTTTAAGATGTGGGCATTGGGTACTTTTTTCTAGCAACAGGTAGTGAGTGTCTAGTATAGACTTGTCTGTATCTTTATGGGGTTCACCATTCAACTCTTTACAGATGATTAAGAAAAAAATGTTTCATTATGATATAGGGGTGAAAAATATCCAGTCAGTATAATCAGATGTACATAAGAGAGTACGGCAGGATGATGTAGTAAGAGTGCATTGGCGATTTACAAGAGAATATTCCTTTGAAGGAAACAATCTGATCTTCTGCAGTGTGAGGATATAGAGCTAAGGATGGGACGCGAACCCAGCATGCTCAGATGTGCATCATCCTGAGAAATTTCTGCTTCACAATTTTCAGTGGCAGGAGGAATCATGTACTCCTTGGGGATTGTTGGATATTTAGTTCCTATTGAGAAGTCACTGGACAGGATTTTAGGCCACAGGCAGGCTGAACTCATCCCTGGGTTTCATGATATTTCCTTTCTCACCATGGTTCTAGTCAGTTTTTAAGGGAACCATAAAGACAATAAAGAGTCTTTCACTTGAAAGTCCTGGGAAGTAAAAGTGGGTCCATCATTAATATATAACACTAAGTGCTGTAGCACAACCAGAGGATGTAGTTACTATCTTTGTTGGCAGCTGTAACTCCAGCATTCTTGTGACTGGCTTCCCTTGTGCCTTCATCACTCAGGTCCTCAAAGAGGTCCTCCTTCACTAACAGCCCCTTCCAGGGAAAAATGAGGTGTTTTGCTTTCAGCTCATCCTTGCTTCCCTTTACAACACTTTTATCTGCCTTTATTTTTTGGTTTTTTTCTTGTTAAATCTGTCCCCTCCATGAAAATATGAACTTCATGATGACAAGCATTGGGTCCATCTTGCTCACTATAAAATTCCCTAGGGCCTCTTAAGTGTCTGGCTCATAATACCTTGTGAACAAATATTTGTGGAATAATAAACAAGGGAACAAGTGAATGAGTTCATCTTCCTATTTCTGTGCTGAGACAGAGGCAAGAAAACATACTGAGATGAAATCTAGACAACAGTATGCAGCGTAATGTAAAAGATACTGGTGACTGCAGTGATGTGGGAAAGAGAATAGTGACAAGAATTTTTCATCAATTTCTTTCTTCTTACTACTACCAGTACCCCTGCTACAACTGCACATAAATAATAGTACAATATTAAAATTAAAAGACTCTTGGAGAGTTTTAAATTTTAGAGAAATACCAGAAGCACAATAAATAAAACCAAAAGTAATTAATGGGTTATGAGTTAAAGCTACTGAAAATATTACATATATTCACTGGAGTCAAATTTCCTGTTAGGAATGATAATAGGAGAAAGAACAGACTTTGATGTCTTGCCAAAAGCTGCCAGCATGGGGATCCAAGTCACTCTGATGTGGGCACCTGGCTTACAGATTTCAGAATTCTGTGTGGTTTCCCTCAACCAAATTTCTGAAGGAGCCAACAGAAAGGGGTAGGGCTGGGAAATGTGTTATCTATAAAAGTAAACCACAAAAATAATTTCCAAGTGCCACTAAAGGCCTCAATTTAGGCTGTAAAAGCCAAGACATTCAGAATAAACTATTGTTACTTCTTGCAAGTGTGGTGGCACACATGGCCAACAGCATGCAGGGGAGTATGTGATATTGGGCACTGGACAGGGATTGGTGAGAGGTGGAGAGGGTACTGCAGGAGTGAGAGCTCTACAGATTTTAAGATTTGCTCTCTCTTTTCTGCAACTTTACATTTGACTGTTAAAATTAATTTCACTCTATAATTTGTCAGTCATTGAGATTTGTCCATTATGTTATTAAAACATATCTGTGGGTAAAAGACACATGTATGAACTGAGTAAAAATCATTTCAGAATGGCAGCCCATTTGAAAGATTAGGCCAAAATCTAACTTCCCTTCTGAACACAGCAAAATGGTTAGGTCGATCCACTCTACTTTCTTGATGACAGTTGAAGCAAGAATTATTCATAAAGGTTACATCTAGAGAAGTGTTTACCCAGATTGAAAAGTAGTATGTTGGAAGAGACAGATTAATAAGTAATCACTCTATTCCATCAGGACAAGACCAGCATTTTATCTTTTTAAAATCTATTGTGAAACAATAGAAATGGCCAAGAGGTTTTTCCTACAATCTGTTGCCCATACAGGTATATCAGAATGCTTTGCAATTAAAACGGAGAAAAGACAACTAAAAGTAGAGTAGAGGTGCTCTTTTCCTCCTTATTTCTTTTTGGCTAACTTTCCACTCTGCTAGTGAATTACAGGATGGCCATAACAATGTTGAGGATTATGTCTTCACCTAAAAATACAAAGACAAGGAAGAAGATGTGCTTTCCTTGGCTTCCCTTTTCAATCCAGTAAATAGTTTTTGTGTATCACACAGTAAACTTACCCTTGTGTTTTATTGGTGAGAGTTACAACTTGATGAAGTCCCAAACCAATCACTGATAAAAGGATGGAATTGCACTGACAGGATTCATCCAAATTTACCTACTGAAAATAGGGAAGAGGGCCTGACACCCTGTTCTCCAAACTATGGTACCTTATTGTGATCAAAAACGTTGAGAATTAATACAACAGTGTTTGCCACATTGCATGTGTTTGGGAGTGGGGGAAATTTAGAAAAGGCTTTAATCTACAGTTCCTTTGGATTAAGGATAGCTTGGCTGTGTTTTTCTTCTTGTGCTTTCCTTATGTTTCTGTCCTAACTTGTCTATAATGATACCATACATTCTATGAGTGAGGCCAGGAATCTCTGTAATTCAGGGATCTGCAAAATTTCCCTGTAAAAATATTTTAGCCTTTTCGGACCTCCCATGTATCATCTTTGCCACTGCCACTGTTGCTGCCTCCTCTACCATGGCCTCCTTCTATTTGTTTTCTCCTCCCCATTCTTACTTAACCTCTCCTTCTTATTGTTCTTCCTCCCCTTTTTCTTCTAATCCTTTAAAAGCATTAAAAAATTCTTAGGTGAAGTCTTATAAAAACAAAAGCCTGGGATTATCTGACCTATGATCAGAAAGAACTTGAGTCCTTTTTGGTAAATTGTAGCTAGAGATCTACAGCGTGCCATGTAATGCAACTTCAGCCTACAAAATGGAGAGGAATGGGCTAGAGAAAACTGGAATGAGTTCTTCTACAGTACCTCCCAAGTCAATGAAAAAAGTACCCAGAGAATTTGACTTTCTTTAGCCACTGAACTTTTTTAGTGATGATGGGGAAAGACACTTGAAAAATTCGCATGAGCTATTCTAATTTGCATGGTGAAAATGATGCCTAGTGAATTGTTTTCATAAAGCCCAGATAAAAAGCAATGAACTTAAAATTATAGCCTCTGAAATGAGGGATACTTCTTTCAGGTCTGCTATTAACAGCTGACATTTTTACAGAAAGCCTGATTGGTATTCCAAGCACAGGTAATGGTGATAATTGGTGTCAATGGCTTCATTGCCAACTACTCATAACTCTTTGTCAACCAGGAAGTTGTATGAAAGGGCTAAAGATTTTTTTCACTTCTTTGTTATGAAGAATTTCATTTGAGGAAGAAAAACCATCATAAATTCTATCCCTTGCAAATTTTGCATTATTTTTTACTTTAGGGGACACTATATTTAAAATCATTAGTTGGCAGTTAAATAGTATTTGGAGAATTATTGAACTTAGAAATGTTAGTAAGTAGAATGGAAATATGTTACAAACATAATTTTTCATATGGAAGAATAAGAACAATATCTGTTCTACAAAAATAAAAGTAAATACAATTTGAGGGTCAAAGGTTATATAGATGACATCTATGTGAAGTGCTGAATTCCACTTTAAACTGATCACATGATGATAGATCCTGTTTTGGTCACTTTTTTCTCGTTGCTGAGACAAACACCTGACACCAAAATGAAGCAAGGAAAGGTTTATTTAGCTTACAGTTTCTGGGGATTTCAGTCCATAATCAGTCGGCTCTAAGGCAGAGTGGCATGGCACTGGGGCAACACTTCAAGGCAGCAGCCAGAACAAAAGAGGGCAGCCGTTCACGGCGGCTGCAAGTGGCAAGAGCAAATCACACCAAAGAGGAAAATACACGCCCCCATCCCGACCTTACATTGTATGTTGGCTCTACCCCTGGGCAGGTGCAGAGCTCACACCGCCAATCCCAGAGCTAGACAATGAGTCAACCATAAATGTTAGATTCAGCTGCTTCCATGACTACATGAGGCTTGAGGGGCCATCTATACACAAACTGTAACAGATCCTTAAATATATGTCACCATGTCTTCCCCCTTTGGGCATTGGATGGGTGCAATGTTGGTAGATAGTATATGGGTTTAGGCTCAGTATCCACATGAAGTCTCTGTGGTTTCAGGGTGTATCCTCTGTTTGTGACACTGCTATGACACTGTCTTGCTTTTGTTTATGCTCCCTACTGCTTTGTTTCCCTGCACCTTCTGATTGGTAGGCCCTTTGCCAACCAGTGGTCCCTTTTACCACTGCCAACCTCTTTGGTCCATATTACCTGATGTGCAGGGCTGCTAAGAAGGTTTGGTATTGATGTTTTTTGGCTCGTTCACTTCGGAGGGTTTCTCCAGTTCTTGAGCTTTCTTCCTAACCCATTTGGGCAGGCAAAGGTTCCAGTAGCGTTGACAATACTCAGCAAGCTGAGAGTATCACTTTGCAATTACCCAGGAAGGGTGGGGAGGTCTCAAGCTTCCAAGTCTTCTGTTTAGTCAATCTCCAAACACTGGCATAGAAGGTTGTTTAAGCATATGCAATTATTTTTTATCCTAAATTGTCAGGAACCACAATAAAGGACAGAGATTAAAGCTCTAGTTAACATGAGCTTTCATTTGGGTTTCAAGAAAGATAAGTTCCTAAAGAGAGAGACCCATGCAGGGAGGTGAGTCTATGCATAATATTGTGGCATCCCTCTTTCTATCCTGTGTCTTTGGTTTTTCCATCTCCAAACTTCTCCTTTCTCTTTTGTGAAATTTCGTCTTCATGCAGAAAGGTCTCCTGGGTTATATAGTAGCACAACTAATAATAGCTAAATCTTAGAAGTGGTCTGCATGTCCATCAATAGGTGAATGGATTAAGTTAATGTAGTTTTTATACACAATGGAGTACTACTACTTTTCCATAAAGAAGGTAAATAAATTTGAGACACTTTTAGGAAACTGGATGAACCTTGAGACTATAATGTTAAGCAAATTAAATCAGACACACAAGCTTAAATATCACAAGATTTCTTTTATATGACAGGCCTAAAATATAAATAAGTTAAGAACCAAAATAAAAGATACACGATAGGAAAAAGGAAGATAGATAGATGTTTTGCAAAAGCAAAGGGGACCAAGAGACGGAGGAAGGGGAGAGAGGGAAGGAGAAGGGGATGAAAAAGAATTAAAATGTGTTATATACACATTCTAACTCTCCATGATCACTGTAATCATCATGTACTTCAAACATTTGCTCATAAAAATAAAGTTAAAAAAGAAAAATCTCCTTCCTAGGAGCCAGAAAATCTCACATATCTCTAGGATTCAGTGGTGAGGGAAGGGACAGTGATGCGTATGGTGACCAAGTCTTGCTTGCAGATTTGGCAAGGATGAATATCTGCCTAGGGGTGAAATGGGACTGGATCCCCCAATAGTTTTTTCCTCTATAGTTTGGCCAGAATGAGCTGTAGATCTGCTAATTCTTCTCTAAAGGCGTTTCCTCTGGCCGATGCGGAACTGCAGTCCCTAGAAGTTTAGTTCCTTGCCCAACATCACACAGTTGTATGGTGGCTGACCTAATAGACAGACTTCAGAGCCTACAGCATCTTCTGCTTCATCCTGGCTGTTTTGATTGTCACCTTAGTGATGCCTTTTCATGGAAATTTCCTTAGGAATACCTAACCAATATTCTACTTCATAAGTGGAAAGAATTAAGGGTGAGCTATTCATGGGTAACCAAACAGTGCTTTGCTTTTTAATCACAATGAAACTACAATGTAGACTATGCTAGTTTTAAAAAATCTGATATTGTCTAAATCAAATAAAAAGGGACAGTATATTTCCTGTATTTATTTCCCAAACTTGTTTTGTCATTGGTATGTTTGGAATATATTTTTTTCCACAAAGGGTAAATTTACTGTATTATGTTGGACATATCTATGAATGAAAGTTAAACGTTTATAATAAACTATTGTGAATGAGCATTGACATTCTTCAAATCTTTTTTTATGAGATTAAAAGAAAACAAAACAATAAAAACAAAACAAAACAATAGAAATGATATAGAATTTCAAAACAAGCTGAGAGAAAGTTAACAGTCACTATACTGCATACTGTTATCTTCAAAATAGTTGCTCAGATTACAAGATATGAGCACATGAAACAGGTCATACAATGTAAGCAATCACAGTTTCTTTCCATGAACTAATAGAATCAGTAGTATAATTGTCTTAGCTATCTTGCATGTGTGTGTGTGTATATATATATATTTTTCCCCCTTCAAATTTTTAGGTTATTTATATTCAAATTTCTGTAGCAAGCAGTCCCAACACACCCAGAAGGTAACATATGGAGAAATGGCATCTTTCATAGGAGGAACAAGGGACTTTGGCCTTGTCACAAACAAGAGGAGCTGATAATTGGGAGTTCTGGAATGCCAACAGCCCAGAGTTCTGGTATGCCAGCCCACTTCTTTGTGTGTATATATCTTGACATTCACTAATTTTTAGAAAGTTCCAATGTCTAAGATCAGTGGTTTCTAGTGAAGAGAGTACATTAATCTTTCCAGGATTACCATACACCTGTAACCTTGTAAGAATTTTTGGAATTTATTCTTTTTGTATGTCTTCTGGTTCAAGAAGGAGAAACGTAGAGATTTCTACAGACCTGATTATGTAGGTGTGTGTTGGTACTTCTGTTAGTGTGTGATTGTGTGTGTGTCTCTGTCTGTCTGTACAAGAGAAAATAGATCACTGTGTTAGTCACTTTCTGATGCTGGAAAAACATATACCTGACACGTACAATTTAATGAAAGAAAAGTTTACTTTGGCTTATGGTTTTAGAGGTTTCAGTACATGGTCAACTGACTCCAAGGCAGAAAGACCAGGGCAGAGAACAGTTGCTCACCTCCTGAAATCCAGAAAGCGATGAGGAAAAAGCCAGAGAAAAAGGGGCTGGGGACAAACTAAACCCTTTAAGGAACACCCCCTGTGACCTACTTCATTCAATTATGTTCCACCTCTGAACGTTGCTTCACTGGGGATCAGCCCTCAATAAATGAATCTTTGGGGACACTTCTTGTTGAAACATCTCAAGAACCTCTCAAGGACATGATGAAGAGAGTTGGAAGATGCTAAAATATTATTCATAAAAATTCAGATCTTTATTAGTATTTTTTATAGATACTTTAATGAAATTCTACTGAAAACTCATTTCTTTTTTCCATTGGCCATGAGACTAGAATTGAACAGCTCTCCCTTGTGGGCAAAGACCAATAGGCTGTGTATTTAATAATACTTATTGTGTGGCAGGCAGTGGCTTTAGAAAGAAGAATAACACCCGGTTTCTGCATAAAAGAGCTCAGGTCGATTGGAAGCCACAGGTGTAGGAATAAATAATTACAATTCAGTGTGATAAGTAAAATGACATCAACATCATCAAAGAATTATGAGATCATAGAGAAATGATTCCTAAGCTATCCTTAAGAATAAAAGCTATGTTCCAGGTCTTCCTAAAGAAGATTTGTGTTTGAACTGCATTTTAATGGAGAAATGACAAATTTCTACTGACAACAAATTGTAATTAGAGACTTGCTTTGAATGCTGCCATTTCTTAAAATGCTCATAACTGAGCCTATTTTTTAGTTACAATGTGGTGAAGAGTTCAGTGTTCTGAAGTTAGTTATGCCAACATAAATGCGTTTTTAATCAAGAAGAACTTGTTCAAAAACTTATTTTTTCATTGCTTTTACTGCATTAGAATGATATAATCACATGGCTAGTTTTCAGATGCATGTGACATGACAGTACCACTTTAAAAAAAAACTCAGCTTTGAAAATAGGAATCCCTACTAAGTGTAAATAAAGTCATATACATCGACTCAATATTCTTACTCTCTAATTAAGATTCAGAAAGTTGTTAAATGACTTGTCCAGGATCATATTGCAAGTGAGTGACCAAGTCAGTTTTAAGAATTGGAAATTTCAAGTTCCTGTTGGGTTGTATGATTTGGTCACAAATGAATGGAGGAGTGAGTGACACTTATGGCTGGGGATGAGGGAAACCTCAAGAGAGCTAGATGATCTTTCAAAAGCATTGGTCTTTCTCCATACTTATTTATAAGCCCTGGGGTTGAACATTGGGGTGGCTAATCCACAATAATCATTTTCTTGCTTTATTTTTCCAAAAAACAATTTTTTCCAGCCTCATTAAATATATACAGGACACTGTGTCAGAATGCTCTGTAGTGTGTGACATTTTCAAAACTTTAGGAAATGTCTAGGTATTTCCAGCTTCTAATGGATAACAAGAGTCTCTGAGGGGAATCTGAAATAGCAATTTGAATAGAACTCATGACTTTGAGAATGGACGCAGGTTTGTGCCATGGCTCAGACAGTCACCGAGCAGGTCACATAGCTCCCTGAGTGCCATGGTTTCTTCTTTAAAATAGAAGAAAGGAAAAGATTATAGTATGTAGGTTTACACATATAAGTGTATGTATGTATATATGTGCAAGATAACTATACTACTAATCTTTGTTAATTCATCAAAATGAACAGTTTGTGCTGTCATTGTTGGATTATTTGATCATTTTTTGTGCCTATATCTCTAACCTGAACAACTACTTCTAAGATAATAATATGAATGTATTAACTAGTGTTGATTTCTTACTGTTGTTTTGGTGTTTTTTTTTTTTAAATTCTGCATTATTTCTATCCTGTTTTTCTGTTTTTTTTAAAGATGTTAGATTTAGAGGTGTCTGATTTTAGCGCTACAAATTTTCTGGTAGTGATCAAATAAAAGAAGGCATTCACTCCTGGCCAACCTATAGCTCCCTTCAGGCTGTGTATCACAAATAAATCTTGCCTGAGTCAATCTTGTATCAATTTAGAGAGACATTCACTGGTATTTCTTGATTTAAAAAGCATTTACATCTATATAACTAATCTTACTAGTAGGAAATCATTCCTTAAATTGTAGGTGTGTATTTGAGTTATAAACTGTCTACTTGATGTTAATTTTTCTTTATGTTATTTTTATATTGTACTCTAACCAGGGTACACTGATTCCGAATGGACACTGAGTGGAAATTAAATAGAATCATTGCAGTTTTCCTAGAAAAGTACTTGTTATCAGAACAAAATATTGAAAAAATAAGCACAAAATCTACCCCTACATGAGACAAGGATGTAGAATAAAGGGAAAACTTTCAAATACATTTTTGAGTTGTCAATATAGAAGCCAGCAACTATTGAAGAATAGCCTCTAGTAAGATAAAGTTGCTCTACAATAAAAATGTTAAATGCCACTAATTTTTCAATATTCTTAAATGGAATGGGTAAAGAAAGCATGAGGAGAAGGCAGGAACTGCGCACTGATCTTATTATCATTTTTAATCCTCACAACAACGCTGAGAGATATGTGCTGTCTCATTTAACCCTTAAGCCAATGCTGAGAATTACGGCCTATTTACTCCTCCTAGCAGAAAAGAGGCAGACACAGAGGGAGGCTGGAGATTTATCCAGGGTCATGCAGTTAGTGGCTAGTGAAGAAAGCGTTAGAATGCAGGTGTGTTTGACTTCAAAGCGCTCACTCCTTCTGTTCAGTTCCTCCCCTCTCTCCAAACTCCCTGGCCATCCAGTTTAGGAGACTGGCAAGTGTGAGTTAAAACCCAGATAAGGTTGTTTCAGCCTGCTTTCTCCTCCGATTTAAAAGCCAGCCTTTTCTGCCGCTTCTTCTGTCAAGGCCCCGTCTCCCTCAGATTGTTAGGCTGGGAAAGGACCACCCCTGATATGTTGACAAGAAATAAGCTTCTAATTTGCAACACTTCTTTATATGGTGTGTCAGCTCAGCGCTCCTACTGAAGAAGTATTTCACAACAGGCCTGGCCACCTTATCACATTCCAGCCAGAGTTGGCTTTCGTGGCTGTAATACTTGGAAACCCACATGGTGATGAGTTACTTGCCCTCTATTTTAATGCCACCAGTATTTATTCTTGCCCTTTTTTTTTTCAGCTTCAAAGAAGTCATATTATCTTCCATCATACACCAGAGACCATGTGGCTTTGAGTTACAAAATAAAATAAATCACAGTATCCAGAAGTTTATTGTTCTAGTTCATCCTTACGCACACACAAAGAGCAAATTTGGTCATTTCAGGTGGCATGTCATTGGACAGACTATGATAAGAATGTTTTATTTGTTTTATGTCCCAAGACTGTTTTGTGAAATTGAGGTGAATTTTGTGTCTCAACTTGCATGAAAGGCAACTGGTTTTGTTCTTTCCTTCTGCCCCTGGGAGTACGGCTACTTCTCCTGTAAATGATCCAGTCTGGGCCTGAAAAAGATTAAGATGGTCCGCAGGGGTGGGAGACTTTTCATCAGAATTTATTACTGTTCAAAGCCTCTATAAAGGCTTTCATTTAACACTGGCCTTTGTATTTCTACCCATGAAAATTGTTCATACCATGACCAATCTGATACATTGTCAGTGTTCTTCATGGCATATTCCAAATAAGACCACAGTGAACCAAGTCCTTGGTGGGAGGAAAAGGGAAAGATATGGAGACAGTCAAAAAACAAAAATTTGCTTTAATATTCTGGCATTTTCCAGTCAGGTCATAGCTTCTTTAGGCCAGGACTGAAGGAAAATCTACTTTGACAGTTAAAAGAATGACTTGGATAGATGCTCTGCCACCCTGTGGATTCTGACAAGGAACCAAATTTTCAATTAGAGTCAAGGAAAAGAGTGGATTTAAAAGGTACAGTCTTTTGTGTCCATTGAAAACTCAATAACCGCCAATTACAACAGCCTAATTTGTTATGTTTTACTTTTCTTTCATTTAGCTAGAATCTTTCTTAGCATCCAACAGAACTGTGTTCAAAGAAAAGAAAATTGTATATGTTCACACTCGCTTTATAGTTCTTTGATTTAAAACATTTTAATGCACATTGAACACACACACACACACACACACCATGATTGCAATCAATAGTATTTGAATCAACTCCAAATACAAAGGAAAGAGGGCAGGAAGGAAAAAAAAATGTTCTCGGGAGTGGATAATTAATCTAAAGAAGAACTAGTTGTGCATTAGTCTTAAAACACAATTTATATAAATTAGTGTTAAATGAACAAAATGCTTAAAGCTTAGAATGTGAGTTGAGTACTGTGAAGACTGATGCTTGGAATATGTACTCAATTCCTGTAAATATACTGAGGCCACAATTCTAATGACTTAAATGCTAACAATAAAACCTTGAAAAAAATCTGCATTTTAAAAGCATGCACTGTAAATCATGCGCTAAAGGGGATAATGTGAGCAAGAATTGGAGTGGGGCCCAGGAGGGTAGAGGCATTATTTGTCTCAGGTTTTGCGAGTATCAGCCCTGTCACTGGAGGGTGCGAAGAATGCTCCCTTCTGCTTTGCAGTTTGTTCCCTGAACCTATGTGTGTAGGATCCTTTGGTGACCACTTTTAATTTAGCCTCTGTGCACCCTAAAAGAAATACGCTTACATCACCTCGGTTGCACTGGAAGTTGGTTAGTAATCTGACTTGTGTTAGTTCTGATAAAGGGCCTTGGCAGATTTTAGTGATTAACTTTGTGCAAACCTTGCCTGTGCCTCACCACCTCCAGTCAACTTGCTAACTCTTGCCAATTGAAAAAGAAAAGAAAAATCAGCCTGCATTTCCATAGCAGCTTCTTTCCCTTTATGACAGCATTTATTCTCCTGCGCTGGGAGGAGTGTGTGTGTTCTACTGAGGCAGGGGATGCGGAATCTTGACACTTTTTGCCTAGTGCCTAGTATTGTGCTCATATAGAAAATCACATTGCTTGACGTGGATACAAAGTTTATCAACTTTTGATAATTGCCAAATTCTTTTCTGACAAGATACTCAAGAATGGCCACAAAATTTAGTACTACAATGAAAAAAGGCAAACAATCAGAACAACTTGGCTTGTATAATGGGAGTAGGAGAAAAATAATATCTTATTATTTGTTTACAAAGTTTGCATAGTTTAAAACTTCTATTTTGGTAATTTCCTTTTTTGTGCATGAATTACCTGTCCTCTTTAGTTTCATTTTTTCTAACGAATTGTTGATCTTTTTGTTTTACAAGAAGTCAATAAATGAATTTTAAACTGTTATAGCATGATAAATTGCAAATATATTTTCCGACTTGTATGCAGCAGCTGTTTACCCCTTCCCCTCCATTTCTCCTCTTCTTTCCCTTCTCTTCCTTCTCCTCCTCTCCTTCTTCTCCCTTTTCTTTTCTATTGCTTAACCGTGACACTTTCTTTTTTTTAAATAGGTTATAGAATACTTGTTTATAATGTCTTGCTTCATGATAAATGGTTGATGTTGCTGCCCAGTAGGCCAAGATGGGCAATGTGCATCTAATACTACTGGTGCTTATATGACATCTAGTATGGAATCTCATAACTAAAAAACTCAAAGGTGGAAATATACGTCGTTTTTCTTTCTTTCATCTGTTTTGTAATACACCATCAATTACAAAATGCTTTCTTAGATGTGCTTTCTGTGGAGGAAATGCTCAAAAAATTGTGACTAATTAGGCCTCTTCTGGCATTATTATCACTAGTTTACCAAAACAATCTTATCTTGACTTTAGGAGCAGTTATCCATGTTACAATGCCATTACGAGGGCACTCTAAATTTGACTGATGTCAGAAACTATGCAGCCTTCTGTAACGAAAGTGCCTTTCTCCAGACCCAGTCTCTTTTGCATTTAAATACAATCATCCTTCCTTCTACCATTTGTAGGCAGAGATGTCTGAGGTATCCAGAATGACCTGACAACTTCTTGCCTGTTATTTGGTCTGACTTTGTGTTAGGAGTCTTGAAGGTCAAGCATTGTTAATGATTTTGCCAAAGCCCCATTCAGAGGAGTCTAGGTAGAGAAAAGTTCTTTCCACCAAATTATTTCTCAAATTCAAGAGAAATGTATATATATTTATCATGATCCATAACACTGACTACCAGTGTATAGATTAATTTTATGGACTGTTTCATTACTAAGCATTATTCCTGCCTAGTGAACCTGTTCATTTTCAACACCGATATAATAAAGTAAGATTTATTTTAGAACTTCAATATTGTTGCTCATGAAATCTTACCATATGCACATCCTAACATCAAAGTTAGAGCAACAAGGAGCTATGCTGCAGGTTTCCCCTCTGTTGCTACATTTAACCCTTTTGAAGTACAAATACTGAATTTCTTTTATCAAATTCTCTTAGGTACCATTAGCTCTATTATTTTAGTAGAAGAAAGAAGCACATTTCTTTGCTTTTCTAAATAAAATAAAATAAAATTCTGGAGTGGTAGCTACCTAGTAGGGTCAAAAGAAAATCCATTCCCCGAAATTGTGGTGGGTCCCTCTGAAGTTATCTTGCTGTGGAGGCTGAGATGAATCTCCACTAGAAACATGGGCAAGCCTCTGGTTTCAATAGATTGGAACTTACAGTCTCAAGGCTCCTGGTACTTGGCTGACATGGCCTATCAAAGTCAAAGGGCCTCCTGCCTCAGTTTCAAGTTCAAGGCCCTACTAATTTTAAATTAAGCATTTAGGAATAAACCTTTGCTAGGCACAGTGGAGCCTCTGGCTGTGATGCATGAGCTGCAGCACAGGATGGAAGTGGTGTGGGCACGAGGTAGGATGTTAGAATATATGTTGGGGCGAGCTTCCAGGAAGGGCTGCCTTTCATGATGAAGGCTTAATGCTGGGAAGGAGCTAGTCTTAGGGGAGAGTGAATTTGCTCTGTGTGTGTGTGTGTGTGTGTGTGTGTGTATGCGCATGCATGCATGTGTGTATGTAAGATCAAGGAGGCTGGAGCACAGGGAAGAATTGGGATTGAATGAGTTATCCAGGCCAAGTGGTATGATGTCCAGAGAGCATAGAAAAACTTTTGGGTCTTATAGTACATGACTAGGAAAACATTAGGAGGTTTGAAGCAAAGAGATATGACCCACTCATGTTTTAAAAGACCGGTTCTAGACCATATCTTATAGAATTAAAAATATGAATCTATAAATATATTTGTGCAAGGACGATCATTATGACATTATGTGTATTACACAAGACAGCTAAGATAATTGTACTACTTATTCTATTAGTTCATTGAAAGGAACTGTTAGTGCTTATATTGTTTGACCAATATTTCATGCCTTCATCTGGTAATCTGAGCAACTACTTTGAAGACAACAATATGAAATATAATAACCACTTTTAATTTCCTATCATCTTGTTTTGAAATTCAGTTTTGTTTTTATTGTTTTTTATTTTCTTTAAAATAAAAAACATTAGAAATTGTTAATAATGAAGTCATTAATAAATTGCAACACATCCATATTGTGATACTATGTAGTTATTAAAAACAACAAGGCAAAAAACTATCTATCCTGACTTGGAGAAATATTTATCATTTATTATAGAAAAGATTAAGTTGCAGTGTAATGTGTACATAATAATTTTAGTTTTGGAAAAAATTACATTACTAATTTTTTTTTAAATGAAACAAAATGCACATGGGGTTATCGTGGTTATTTCTGGATAATGCATATTTACAAACGATATGAATTTGACTGAAAGAGAACAATTTTACTCAAGTTTAAAGATATCTTACAATTTACCAAAATATTGTAATTACTGAACTCTTCTTATTTTCATTTAGCCAAAATAAGAAAAAGGAAAAGAAAATTAAAAAGAAAGTCCCTTCTATTAGAAGTGTTTAGAGTTTCTCCTGAGATGTTGTTCCTAGTTTTTGTCCAATTAAATTATGTAAGTAATTCCTTTAGAAAAGATTCAAGAGATATCACAACATAGCTTCCTGAAGCATTGATTAAACTTTTTTTGCAAGTTATTGTTCCTAAAACTATAGTCTTACACAAAGGAGATTTCTGGAGGGATTACTGTTTTTTTGTTTTATTTCATTTGAAAAATAATAATGAAAAACATAAAACATAAACTGTTTTTCACTACACAGTGACAGTTACTAGCTTTTGACAGGGGTTTTCAATGACCAATTGGAGCAATTTCCTTAAAATTTCGGGCTTAATTAATTGTAATGAGTACGTTTTAGGCTTTGGTTGTTCAGTATTCTTCATTTGATGAATCTTTTATTTCGTGAACCTTGGTGGGAGGTAGTATCCTTTACTCTTCTGCTGAGAAGCAGTCTGGAGTCACTGTACATGAGAAGGAAAATCAAGTAACCCTACTCACCAGCCCTATGGCCACAGCAGGCTACCTAAGTCCTTTCTCCATAAGCTGGAGATAATGATAGCTCCAACCTTACTGCTGTGAAACTGCAGTGAGTTACTAATGAAGTACCTGACAGTCAGTGTCCTGTGAGTGCTACATCAATATATAGATGGCATCATGGATGAGGAGTTTGAATGGTAGAACAGAGTCAGGCTGAACTGAGGGCAAGAGAGTGTCCTCAACTTCGTTCACCCGGATACCTCAGGTAGTACACTAGGCTCCAAAGAATTTTTACCAGTTAGATTTCAGACTTTGTTTTCTTTATTTTGAAGAGAATAAAACCAAAAGAAATAAAACAGAATAGAGACAATGAAAACAAAACAATGAACACAATACAAGACTTCAAAACAAGATAAAAGGGAACCAACTATGGCTACCATGATGCCTCTTGCTATCTTCAAAATAACTTCCCATACCATCAGGCACAATAACATCAAACAAAACCACGAATAGAATAAAACCAATCAAAATAAAACAATGAAAGCAATACAGGATTTCAAAAGAAGACAGTCGGAATACAACAGTGGCTACCATAATGCATCTTGTTATCTTCAAAGTAGCTGCTTATATCATCAGACATAATAAAATCAAACAAAGCAAAATAGAATAGTCAATCAAAACAAAACAATGAACATGATACAAGACTTCAAAATAAGATTAAAAGGATATCATTAATGGCTACCATAATGCCTCTTGTTATCTTCAAAATAACTGCCCATACCATCAGGCATAATAAAATCAAACAAAACAGAACAGAATGAAACCAATCAAAACAAAACAATGAAAGCAACACAGGACTTCAATACAGGACAATAGGAATACAACAGTGGCTACCATAATGCATCTTGTTATCTTCAAAGTAGCTGCTTATACCATCACACATAATAAAATCAAACAAACAAAATAGAATAAAATCAATCAAAAGAAAACAAGTAAAGCAATACAGGGCTTCAAAACAAGATAATAGGAAATCAATAATGGCTACTATAATATATTTTGTTATTTTTGAAATAGCTGTCCATGCCATCAAATATGATAAAATCAAACAAAACAAAACAAAACAATAAAACCAAGCTAAACAGAACAATGAAAACAATACACGGTTTCAAAACAGGATAATAGATTAACAATGGCCACTGCCTTCCCCCTCTAGACATCTCCTCCCCTTTCACCTTCACAACGTCTATTGTGCATTTTGGATCCCACTAA
>RJWT010020004.1:0-18162 GCA_004365215.1 Cuniculus paca | reverse complement strand
CTAGAAGTCCTGTAAAGCTGCTATGCAGAAAAAAATACAAGAGGTGGATGGGCAGTACTGCAACTCACGGGGGAAGCTAACAGTAAGAGTAAAAATAACACTGCTTTATATGCTGTGATAACAAGTGAACTTAAAATTCTAACAACAGAGGTATTCTGAAAGTTTGGAAACAGGACTGATTCATTCAGTAAATATTTGTAACTGAGGCTATAATGGGAAATGCTCAAAGAGATAGCAAGAGGAGTTGAGTCAGGTCTCTATCCTCAAACCTTACAATCTCGTTCTTTTGGCATTTGAAAGACACTCAGCACTGTGTGTCTAATAAACGAGCAAGCAAACAGATGATTCTAACGAGGGAAAAGTTAGCATCAGGTGAAACCAGGGCAGTTAACTGAGTTCAGATCCTAAGTGAATATGTATTTTTTTAAAACAGAGGGAACTTAGTAATGTGGATATCATAGAAGTAGAACTAATAAGAATGGTGTCCAATAAAGTGAAACACAGAAAGAGCTAAGGTTGTACATAATTATTAAGGAGAAAAACATTAAAAAACAACCGGCAAAAACATATAGGCATATTATTTGGGATAGTATTAACTGGTTACATTGAGAAAACATTTATTTTTGTATTCAATAACTACTGTTTGCTAAGCTATTTATAGTTTCTTTTGTCAAGGAAAATGGTCTAAGAGGAATTGACAAACATTAAAGTAGAATGAAGGCTTAAACAGAAAATAATATAGGAAAATAAGGAAAGCATTTATCCTGTTTTCAAGTTTATGTACTTGGTCTAGATGAATTGTATTCCTTAAAACTTTACCATTAAAAATGGTATTCCTTTACCATTAAAAACCTAAAGTGACTAAGAAACATTGCCATACGGAGGTGATAAGATGGACAAATACTTTGCCTTTTAAAAACTTGACAAAGATAATAGACCTTGGCAGTTATCTCTAAAAATTCCTGAAGCTGGTTATGAAATAGATATTTGTGAGCACTCAGGAAGGCAAATAGCTCAAGAAAGCAGTGCGGGATCAGTAGAAGTGTGTCCTACTGAGAGTGGCATGATTTCTCTTAGTGGTAATCTGGGCCCACTGGATGAAAGGAATAGAGTAGTTATGTCGCGCATGGATTTCAGTGAGCTTTTGTCATAATATGCATACAGAGTAAGTGGACATGTGTGCCTGGGCTACATAGTATTTTTATGGCTAATTGAAATGTTTTTCATACAAGAGAATAAACTGAGGTCCACCTGGAAAGAAATTTCTAGTGATTGAGCCTTGCCTTTGCTCTTGTGCTTACCTAGTCAGCCGTCAGATTTTTCATCAGTAAATTTGCACGTCTCTTTACTCTTAGATAAATAATATTTTGGGTGATAAAACTCAATATTCAAAAAGATCTCAAAAGATCAAAGTGATAACCTAAAACCACAAAGTAGAATTTGATAGAAATAAATATTATAAACCAGAATTTAGTTGTTTTTTGTTGTTGTTGTTGTTGTTTTTAATAGTGGAAATACAGAGGGCAAGACTAGGCTTAAACAAGGGGCACGTGATTTTTTTTTTTTTTTTTTAGATGTGGATTCAGGGTTTTACCTGACAACACATGTAATCTGAATCAGTGTTTTGTATGTGCCAAAAGCCAGCAGTCTTTAGCTGTCCAAGTGGAAAGCATCTGGATCAAGGAACACGTGCTGTGTTCCCCTACTGGTCAGGTCACACCTCAGGCCTGGGGGGTTCTGCACACTTCAGAGAGGAATAGCCTAGCAACAGTACACTCACAGGATGGAACCGGGATGAGGAATGGTACACTTGTTTCTTTTTATTCTTTTGTTTTCTGTTAGGTGCCCAGTTTAGAGGTTGGCAGAATCAAGAATGTATGGGTTATAGAAGAGACATAAAGGGAAAATAATAAATGAATTTAGAAATGCAGCATGCTGTCTTTTGGGAAAGATCCGACCAGGTATCCGTTGATCCTAGTTCTACCCTCTGGAGTTCACAGAGTAGGTCAAATCTCTCCCAAAAGAGAGTGCTTTGCATTTTTAAATTCAGCTATTATTTCTCTCTTATGTCACCTCTACAGCCTATACATAGAGCTAGGACAATGACTAAAACTCACAAGGTGGCAGGTTTGTATTGCCAGTATTGAAGAAGTATTTGCGATGAGCTAAGATCGTCCTTTTCAAGAACTAAACAACTTCCCAAGCTAAACAGCTTCCTGCTAGTGGGTGGCAGGACTAAGAGAAAAACCTGGGTTTCTGCCTTCAGAGGCCAGAGCCCTTGTCTGTGCCATGATGTTGCAGAGTGGTTTCTGTGTTGGGGGGAGGGTAGAGCAGATGGCCTCTAGGTTTCCTCCTGATGCTCGGGGTGTGTGTTCCTCCTGCTGGGAGATGCTCCCTAGTGGTTCCAAGTGTTTCCATGTGTGGAATTCACGAGGATGGAAAAGACAACCTCTGAGGCTTGACAGATGAGTTCTTGAAGTTCTTTCCTTGATTAAGAATCCTCGAATTTTTAATTGTTAATTTATAGTAATTGTACATCTGTGACTTACACATTACTAATCAAAAACAACTTCCTAGATATAAAAGCATGGAATGCAGATGCTTAAATTGTGGTGTTCGTAAAGTCATCCTTAGGCAGACATGTGTCCAAGCCATGGACCCGTGATTTAAAAGATAAAAGCAGAAGTCAAAGAAATGATACACACTTTGAGCCACTTTCGGTTTCACAGTAGTCACGGGGGAAGAAACTGGAGTTTCTTACCCTCAGAGTTCCTTGCCGCCTCATTCTTCTACACAAGGCAGAGAGCATGGTAACCTGGATACACAATCAGACGTAGCTGAATGACTGGGGGAGCCTAGTAATGGGACCAAGAAGCCCAGAGCTGAGCTGACAGGAAGAACTGTCTAGAAACACAAGCGAGACTATGCCAGGAAGACAGAGGCCTTGGAAGGGAATCAGGAGAAAAGTGTCACTTTTATCACATATGAAATTGTCAAAAACAGCTTGTTTAATGGGAAATGCCTTAAATCTACACTGTGCCCCCAAGACCTGCTCTCGTTCCCACTCTCTAGACTGGGGCTGCTGGCTGCGTGTACAAGGACCAGTGTGCAGAAAACAGTGCTCATGGCGTAAGCCACTGAAAATGGGCACTAGGTAGACAGTGAGAGTGGGCAGTGTTTCAGGAAGCTAAAACTGTGGCTTATACTCTTTCCTCCCTTCTCTCAGAATTCCTAATCCTTTATGCTATGACAGTGTTTTTCAATCTGCTTTTAAAATGCTAATCCACAGTAAGAAACAAACTTTACGTTGCAGCCTATTAGGAGTGTGCACAAGTGTGTGCATGCACACACACACCTATCTGATATATACACACATGTGACCCAAAAATACCCCCAAATGGATATTGTGCTTTTATATTTTCCATTCTGCTCTATTTCTATTTCAGTTTCTTAAAATAATACTACTGGGGCAGGGGGTATAGCTCAGTGGCATAAGTGCCTGCCTGGCAAGCGCAAGGGCCTGAGTTCAATTCCTGGTGCCAAAAAAATAATAATAATACCACAAACAATACAACAGATTATGTGAATTCTAGTGATATACAGCTCACAATTTGAACAGTATCGTGCTGTGATCCCAGTTTTAAAATAGGTGTGAGAACAGCCTGACACACTAGATCCAAAGGACCCTGGGTCAAAGGCAGTGATTCTTGGCTGGAGCCGGCCATCCTCAGGGGACGTGTGGCAGTGTCTGGAGATAGTTTTGATTGTCACCCACTACCATCTACCTGGGGCTAAGGAAGAAGGAACATGCTGACCGTTGACACTGTGCAGAACAGCCCATGACTGAGTCCGCACTGCCAAGGTTGCAGGCACTACTCTAAGGGCAGCTTGGTAACCAAACACTCCTACGGTAGACACAAGCTGTCTCTAAACATAAGAAGGGGCTGCCGAAGAGCAGCCATACCCTGCCCATCTTTTTCCTTTGAGCGGTGTTTGGTGCCTTAGCGTGGAGTATAAGCGTAATCTCCCAGGGGTTGTCTGTCATGCGCAGCCCCGTGGACAAGTAGGCCGTAAGGAATGTTATTTTCTAAGACTACACTGGCGCTTGTGCTAGGGTATTGTGGTTGCTCTGGTGAATATTTTCTCTCTTAGGATTTTGCTGTCCTTCTCTTTGACTCTTCCCATGAAGCCATGCTGATTCAGGACCCTACCTCATTGGTAGCCATAACAGCTCTCTTAAAGAGAATGAAAGCGATTTAGTTAAGTAGATTAGACGTGGTCACTAAAGTCTTCTCCCTTACTCATGAGATTTGATTCTTTTATTTTGATGGGAAATAACCTTCTGCTAACCTTCAAGTACCATCTTAAGCCCTAGTATTAAACCGTCTCCTTTTTAGCCACTGCTTTATTCCTCTATCTGCAGCTATTTCAGACCTGCTCCCTTGGTCGTGGAGTACCACGCACTCTGGTGTCATGGCAAGCCCTTCCTTCCTTCTCCTCCCCTCTTCCATGCCTGGCACAGGAGAAGTCCTAAGTGTCTCAGTGTCAGTCTCTTGTTTTGTCATGTTGTTGACTATTTCTGGGTCCCCTCATATGGCTTTGATGTACCCTGAATGACTCAGAGATGGCTTGGCATGATAGAACTTCTTTGAACTTTTTCCTTCTTTGGGGGGGGGGGTGCAGAATAAAGGTAGAATGGTAGAAGCAAGGATCCCTAATCAAATATCAGAACTGAAATAGTAATGGAAAATAAAATCAATGTTATTTGAGGCTATTCTCTACCATATTTATTTTAGTGTATTTACCTCATTTGTTTTGTGTTACATAAATACTAGCGTTCGTACTTCATTAATGGTTTATTGTAAGTGATTTATAGTAAGTAGTAGGAGAATGTGTGTGTGTCCTTGAAACTAGATTTTTCTTAGCCAAAAGTAAATGGTACCAACTGACTACCACTAAAAATAATGCCACAAACAATAAAGCAGATTCTATGAATTCTAGTGATACACAGTTCACAGTTTGAAAATTATCACAGACGCTGATGCTGCAAAAGCTCCTCTGATCATCAGTTCCGTCTCTTGTTTTCAGAGAACCATAAGGACACAGATGGCTTATAACCTTCTCGCTCCCGTGTTAAGAATGGAAAGACAACATGTGGAGTAGAAAGGATGGGTGGTAACAGGGAGGGTCAAGGTGTCAGTGTCTCTTTTGACTCCCCTGCACCCAAGTTCTCTGTCCTCCATGTTCTCACTCAGTCTCTGAATAAATAGAGCAGGACCAAGGGAGTTGTTAAGTAAAGAGATGGTGGTGATGGTATGCATAGAGTTTCACTGTAGGAAAGAACAGTCAAAGGAAGGGAAGGTAAGGATGGAGAGGAGAGATGCGCTCCTTGGATGAAGAAATCCCCACGCTTTTCACTGTTATCCAGAACCCATGGACATTTGGTTCTGTCTAGGAGTCAGGCAAGGCCAATTATACCAGATCCCCAAATCTGGCCATTTATAGCCTAAAAAGGCATTGCGTGTAGTGATAAAGCATGTTAGAAACTGGGTAGCAGCTCACAGATTTTAACAGGCGTACTACAGGAGGAGCAAGGCCTTGAGGCAAGGAATCACGGTAGTGGTTTTCTTGGTCTGAGTTTTGTCATTGCTCCCTTCCAAACTGAAGTATTTGTCATTTGTGATGAACTCTCAGAGGTTCTGTGTTCAAGAGAGCCATGTTGCACCGAGACTTCCACACAGGCTGCCAGGGCTTGGGAAGTGAGATGTCCAGAGAGTAGCCTTCATTTTCTGAGGAAGGGGTGAGAAGAACCTGGATAAAAGGAGAATTCTGGAAAGAACATAGGTTTAGGTCGCACGGGGTGGAAACATGTAACCTATAAGACTGGAAAATAACAAGGAAAACTGACACCACAGCACGTGTGAGTTGACACCGCATTTTAACCTTGCTCCTCTTTGTAGGCCCAATGCTTCTTTTCTTTCTTTCAGTTTACACATGTCTTGTTTCATGCATTCCTAGGTCTGACAGCCCAGGCCTACTGTGGACCAGCTCCAGGCCTCAGATTTATGGTGCTTGACGGTGCCTTTGTTGCATTCGCAGTTGATGTGTTATTTGCAGTTTGGGTCCTGCCAATCAGCTCATCTGATGAACTCCCACAAACTTACTTTACTCACTGAATTACTCTAACCAGCAGGTTGTTCATTTTGCTTCTACAGACTTTGATTCTTCCTCCCAGGGGTTCCACTTAGAGCTTGATAAGTCGTAGTCTTACCGACTTGTATACATTCACATTTTCTCACATACTAAAATCTCCATCAGATGTGTATGAGATGCTAACTCACCTTGGAGGAGAGCGGAGGACATTCTTTGCCATAATGCAGTGTCAGGTCATGTCCCCATTGGACAAGTTTAATGTTAATGCCAAAGTAATCAACTTCTGTCTTCTGAGACATACCCAGAAGATGACTGAGGTACCTTGATCAGCTGAGTCTAGGAAAAGTTGTGTGCATACTGATAGCTTTGAGGAGGAGCTTGAGTCACAGGCATTCTGGACTCCAGAGGACAGAAATAAGGGCAAAGGGCTTACTATGTGCATTGTGTGAGTGAGAAGCTGGGCTAGAACTAGTTCTGGCTGAGTATATCTAGTTCTAGGATTCTTCAGGGTCTTTGAAGATTTCAGTTAGCAAGACTTTGCCGTTCCCTCTCAAGTCTCCTCGCTGAGGGCCTCGTACACATTGTTCAGCTCAGCAAAAACACAGAAGTATGAGTGGGTTGAGGTGAAGAAGGGAGCCCACGGGTCACTTGATTCCGTGCAGAGAACCTGATCGCAGCCACCTCCCTTTGGTGACCCTCTTCTATAAACAGGAACAGGAATTTGTGCCACTGAATCTCTCTCATCAGGCGGCTCAGGCTCGCTGAATGAAAAGCCCTGTGAAAAGGAGATGCGGCCCTAATAATAACAGACACAATCGTGAGGGCTATTTTGGGCAAGAGCAGCTTTGTGCCGCTCTTGATCTCCATCGAGGTCTGCCATTCTTGCCCTCCTATTACCTTTCAGATTTGCTATTCTTAGAATCATTTGTGAGCCCTGGGCTTGGGGGATTGTAGCCCCAGGACTGGAATGCCCAGCTTGAGTGGAATGCAGACTGTCTGGCATAGTGGCGGTTAAATAAAGTTTGCCTTGGCAGCACCCTCTGCTCTTTGATGAGCGGCAAGTAATTTGGGTGTAGGAGCAATGGCATGAGCGGCCGTGTGTTGTGGTCCCAAACAGTCTTCTGGACACAAGTAGTAAAGCAGTTGAGGGTCCATTCATGGCTGGTATAGGCATGCCAGTCTCAAATTCGATGCATGTAAAAGAGATACTGACCGTCGCCTCAGCTGGCGACCACGTCACTCTGGAAAATGCTGAGGCAAAGAAAGAGTAATGCTTAAATATATCTGCCCCTCAGAGTTACTGATGAATGTTTGAAGGTAAAACAAAAGGAAATAGTTATTATAATGGAAACGGTTGTTAGCAGTCAGCAAATATTTCTTGAGCACCAACACACTTTGTTAAAATTTTAAGAGAATCATGGCCCAGAACTTTTGTGGCACTTGTAATTCAGTTGAAGGTTCTATGCACGTGAGTAAATATTAATTGATATTCCAGAGCAAAATATTAGCTTTAAACCTATGCTACAGTGCTAAGTGCCAAAGGAGGTCTAGGCAGAAGGAGAGGACTTCTGGCTGGGCTGGTCTAGGAGGATTTGTGGAAGAAGTGGAGGTAAAGCAAGACTTCAGTTCCCGGAGAGAAGAAGGCCTTGGCAAGGCAGATCACAGGGACTGGAAGGGCTGCAGAGGCCTTGTATGCCAGAGCAGCAAGGGAGAGGGACGAGGGGTTCTTAAGGTAAAAACAGCAATCCTTACTCTGAAGGCTGGGGCGCAGGACTCTGAGGGGCTAAAGATGCTCCCACTGCTGGAGAACTGGAAAGGCCTGGTGTAGCCTTTCCCTGGGACTGAGGCCATGTAACACCCTGTTCTGCAAAACCTGACTACAATTCGTGGCTCACTGTGGACACTCAGTAAATAACACTGTTATGCTGCTCACTTTCACATCTGTGATCACAGCCGTTGCATTGGCTTGGTTTCCATTGCGAGTGTTAGTGCTCACTTTGATTTGCCTCGTTCTGATAGCTCCCATGATTCATGCTTATCCCATTAGGGTAGGGCTTCTCTGAGAAAATACCATAAACTGGTGGCCGAAAAGGAACAGAAATATATTTCTCACAGTTCTGGAGGCTTTGAAGTCCAAAATCCAAGCTCTAGCAGATCCTCACAGTGTCTGGTGAGGGCCCATTTCCTCGTTCATGAGTTCATCCTCTCCCTGCCTTTGGTCTCTCTTATAAAGGCACTCACTTGCTTTCTCAGGGGCCCTGCCCCCAAGACCTGATCGCCTCTCAGGAGTCCTCACCTCATAATGCCATCACCCTCGCGCGTTCAGACTTGGCCCTATGAACCTACTGGGGAGACACAGTCATGCAGGCCATTGCCTTGCTGCACCATTTCCTTTAAGTTTATCTGAGCTTGCTTTTCTCTTCTAATGCAGGTGGCTGGAGGTGCAGGTGGCTAATCTGACTTGTCCACAGCACTGGGTGCAGTACCTCCAACTTCTTCAGGAGTCCATCTGGCCTGGTGGAGTTTTGCCTAAGTTTCCACGACCTGTAAGGACTCAGGAGCAGAAGATGGCTACTGAGAAACAGGCTTTGCAGAGCCTCATGGGCATCCTGCCAGGTAACGGGACCAATGAGATGGAATACACTGGTAGCTCTTCCTCCTATCCTGTTGTGCTACTATTACCCCACACAATTCCCCACTTTCAAAGAGGCTTAGAATATGACTAGGCTCAAAAACCAGTCTGATAAGAAAGTGGCCATGGCTGCAGTTCTATTCCTTACTCGGGGATGGCAAGGGAATGAAGCAGATCGCTTTGGCTGCACCCTACCAGAATACTGGGGCAGAATCCTGCAGATATTTGAGGTAAAAACCCATGGGCAGGTCTCAGGAAGCAATACCTAGAGGCACAGTTCTCAGAGTCATTCTTACCAGTTGAAGGTTCCAAGTTCTTGGACAGCTCATGATGTTTGCGGACCAAGGAGGAACATAGTACAAGTTGAGGCTTGATGAATTAGAGGCACAGCTGGAAATTCTTTCCTCCTCTGTGTTGTTTTAGAGAGCAGGAAGGCACTGGTAACCAGGCAACAGTTGTGAACTCAGCACTGGACCGTGGTTATCATTTACCCCTATTAACCCTCTCTGCTCCAGCCTAAACTGTCACCTCAGAAGTACTACCTGCACTTTTGGGGCAGGTTACAAAATTATTTCTTGCAACTTGTTCTTATTTAGGTAGCTAACTTAAAGAAACATGTTTCTGTTGGCTTTTCTCTGTGATATAAGATTTTGGTTTGGTATGTGGTTTGGAGATGTGCCAAAAATGCCCAACCTGTGTGAGATGGCAGAGATCCTGAGGAGACAACCTCCTTCATCTCTAATGCTTCAGCAGTAAACAAAAATCTTCTATTTTTCCCTCATTAGGTATCTTAGTAGAAATCCTAGGAGTGGATAAATGCCAGCTGAGCTGGGGGCTCGTCTTAGAGTCCCTACAGCAACCCCTCATCAACAGGTAGGCTGAAGCAATGTACCCGACACCAGCTGCAGGAAAGCTGTCTTGAGGCATGTGGGGGTTTTTCGTGAAAACCTGTATTCAGCAGGACGTGATCATAGGCTTGCCTTGCCTTGTTCTGGACCCCAGCTAATGCCTGGGTTCCGCTCACACCGAGTGAAGTCCACTGTTGGGGCTTCAGAGCAGGTTGTTTTGGGTAGTGAGCTACTGCCGAGCCAGCCACCATTTGTATTGGGAGAGCTCTATTCAGGCCCTCACGCGAGCTACTAGAAGTACCTTTTGGCTTATTCAGTGTGCCTAATTATTCTCTCTCCAACACCAGCCAGCCTATGTTAACACTGCAAGGACATACCCAGGCCTGTACTTGCCATGCAATGATTTTTCAGCATGAATTCCTGGCCTCACAGCAAAGCTGTGACTAGTGCTGGGATCAGGAGTTGTCTTTGCTTACTATGAAATGGCCAAGATAGTAAGGTTGGACTCTTAATAAAGGGACTAGAAAGGGTGGATGAAGACTGCAAGAATAATTCAGAAGAGCTAGGCTCCATCCCTTAGGTGGAAATGCTTTTGAAAAGTCTCAGGTGCTCCTACACGCTTCTCTCAAATCCTACCCCAGAGTGGAGTGTGTCTCCAACTCCCACACCGCTGACTTCCACTCTCAAAGCCTGGCTTGCCTCGCAGCGGTGGTCAGTGATTGGTTCCACAAGGCTCTCCTTTCATAGCTCGTCAGGGTAAGCTGATGTGCTAACGTCGCTGTGTAAAAAGAGGTAGAATTTCATAAAAATCTAGTTTAGAGTAGTAGTCTTGCCATTAGTAGTCCTGCATTGATTTCATGGCAGTGTATTTGTCAAACTGTTGCTGCTTGGGTTATAAGCAGTGATTTGGGGGAAGGAGAAATACAAGCTGTGCATGACTGACTAAGCCAGGCCTCCTCTAAGTTGTTCATCTGTTTGTTTCAGACATTTAATTTTCTGCCTGGGAGACATCATCCTGGAGTTCCTGGGTCTCTGTGCCTCAGCTGAAGACCCCACCTCAACCACTGCCCCCTCGGATTCCCCAGGCAGCCCCAAGAAGATGGGCGTGGCCTCCTAGTGGAGAGACTGCCTTTTCCTAAGGTCAGCCCCAGTGTCCCATCAGGACAGCTGTGCCCTGGGGGCTGGGTGGGGCTGTGTGGTTCCAAAGGCCTGCACTTTGATGGCTCAATTCTCCTTCCAGTTCTGCCCCCGTTGTTGCAGGTGATAAGGGAATAGATACATATGTATATCTCAGTTGCATGCATATCCATTTCCATAGATTTTGGAATGCATATCCATTCCATAGATTTTGGCAGGTTATTGCTAGTAGGTAGATACTATTTGCTTTGGAGGAGGAAGCTACAAAATGAAGGAATGAGCCCCTTTCCTTCTTTTTGCCTTCCTCCCTCAAGATTATTTACCACAAGCCCAGCCCTGTGCATGTGTGCCTAATTCACCAGCACACAAACTCTGCATAGAAGGGGAAAAACCATAGCCAGGTTTCCTTGGAATAGAAAATAATCTCTCTGTTCCTACCTGAAACTGAAAATTCATTCAGTGCCACTTTTGAAAGTGAGATTCCAAATCCTACCTAGTTTTCCCATAATTCTAGGAGAAGATAGAAGAAAAATCCTTCTCAGGGACATCCCACTCCTTGGCTGTTTTCCAGCCTGACAGCCTTATGGAGGATGTCATGAAGGCAGCTTCACTGGGAGGCTACCCTTTTCCTGTCCAGAGGGTTTCGGAGCAAACTGCTAGAGCTTCTGGTAAATCTGCCCCACCCTGCACGCCCTTTCCTGCAAGGGAGTTGCACCACAGATTGTATGAGCTTTCCTCCCAGCCCCTGCTCAGGAAGGAGCCCTTCAGCTTGGGGATTTGTGACTTTCCCTCTGTCTTCAACAAATCACACTGCAAGTTAAACAGCCTCGGTGTTTCCAAAGAGCAGGGAAAGCTCTGGCTCCATGGATGAGACGGCCCAAATAGAAAGCTGGGGATCAAGGGGCCTCCTTCGCAAGTCTCTGGCAGGAAACTTTTATTCTGAGCAGATAATGTTAGCAGATGTACAGAGAATAGCTTTTGCTTCCTGTCCTGTAAGGATCTAGTTGTAACCCAGCATGGAGCCTGCTATGCTCCACCAGAGGTGCTCTGTCAGACTGTGTCATCCCTAGAAAGATGGAGCAGTTCAGAGGAAGTGCTGACAGGAAAGGAGGCACCCCGAGTCCAGAGCCCCGAGGGAGGCAGTGCCTGCTAAGCCACGTGACTGGTTTTCGGGTGTCCCTGGGACACACTTGGAGGCTGTCCCCTCAGCCCTGCTTCAGGAACGGTGAGCTCTGCTGGTGAAAACAGCCTGGGGCATCAACGCCCTTTAGAGTTCTTTTAGACTCTGGAGTAGGTGATAAGCACACAATTAAAATTGTTCATAGAAAAAAGTTGCGAAATTGTGCTACTTTCCCTCCTGCACCCCAGACCTTTAACCATAAATCACATCTTGGAGTACCTGGGAGGCTAAGGTGCACTGTTCTTGCAGAAAAGCAAGGAGATGAGTGAGCTGATGTCTCATGACCCCTCTGGCCTTAAAACTGATTGTGATAGTAGTGATGGCTCTGAAACTCTGAAAACATCTCCCACCCTAGACTTTGACAGGCAGGGGTAGCTAAGCATCTGAGCCTTGGGTGGTACTGCAGGGCTGTGGAGTTGTGGGGCTCCAGCCAGACCCCCTGCAGCTGCTTCAGTGCAGGCCATTCTGTTCTGGATGGGAGAAGATGGGTTTCTGCTGCCCTTGGTCCCCACATTTGCCCCTCGTGTAGCTTAACCACCAGTGCTGCTGTGAATCTGCTATGGGTTCGGGCTCAAAAGTGTCATGAATTCAGTAGCACATGGTAAATTTCCTGTGGTGGAGAATCTTTTGACATTTCCAGTCCAAAATACTCCGTTGTATCTCTGTTATATCAGAAGCCCTACCTCCCCTCTACCTGTCCCGAAAGACAAGCTGTCCTCAGACCCTGCCTCTACCCAGGAGGGAAGTAATGAGTGTCACCATCAACACAGTCAGCACCCATCTGGCCGTGAAGGTAGCTACTCCTGTGGGTGGCAGTGTCAGGACGAGGCTCCCAGACAGGTGCAAAGCATAACCCAGAACTGTTTATTCACTTGTCAGAATGCCCTGACCCCACCCCCACCTTTGGAATTGAACTCATGACCTTGTGCTTGCCAGGCAGGCGCTTAGGCCACTGAGCTAAATCCCCAGCCCTTGTCTTTTTAAGACAGGATCTTCCTATGCTGTTTAGGTTGGCCTTGAGCTCACTTTGTAGCCCAGGCTGGTTTTGAACTCGCAATGATCCTCCTCCTTCAGCCTCCCGAGTGCTGGGGTTACAGGCGTGTGCCATCAGGCCTGGCTTACTTGTCAGAATTTTAATATTTGAAATAAATATTCTCTTCTAAATAACACATCCATTAATAAAAAGAGAGTGATACTGTGTTCTTTTCTGTCAGATTGTAAATATGATCCTTACCATTGCTTATTTGAACTCAAGAAGGCTGTTCTTCATCATTACAGGTAGCCCACATTTTTATTTTAATATTTATAGATTATGCTTCACAAAAGCTAAAAGAATAATATACTCAAGAATCTGGGCAGAGGAGCATGTAGATGCTGAGATTGGGTTAATTTTAACATGAATACAGGCTACCCCAACTTTCCATTAGGAAATCTCCAAGTCATTGTAAAGAAACACATAAAGCGAGACCCCCTCTTAGCAAATTGTGTGGTACGTTGTTGCTACCTGTAAATAGCACAGCTGTATGTCAGAGCTCTAGAGGTTCTTCATCTTCTCTAAGCTAACGTTCATACCCATTGAACAGCAATTTCCTGTCTCCCTCTCCTGGCCATACTGGATGGTGGTGTTAAACTGAAGAACCACCATTCTATTTTCTGCTTTAATGAATTTATATAACTGCACATAAGCAGGGTCACACAGCATTTGTTCTTTACTTAGTGTCTACTCCTCCAGGGTCATCTGAATTGTATAGATAGGCTGCGCTTTCTTCACCCATCCTCCTGACAGACCTTTAGATTGCTCTCACATCTGGGTTACTGTTGCCTAGTACCATTTTATAGCTGGGGAATGAGGCACAGAGAGGTTGTGTCTTATTTCCAAGGAAATGGTAGCACCTATGTACAAATCTCTGCTGAGAAGCCCACATTAAACAAAATATGATGAGATTCTCACTCTTAAAGAGTTTACATTGTAGACTTTTTATGTAAAGAACCAGGGAGAAATATTTCAGGCTGTGTGGCTACAATCTCTGTTATTCCTATTCAACTCTTCCATTGTAGTGTGAAAATGCCCACCTACAAGTCATGCATATGTGTGACTGTCCCAGTAAAATTAGAAAATTCGACTGGTTTAGAAAATTAGGCTGCTGATCACACTTACCCGTGAGTTGTGATATAGGGGAATGAAGCTCCCAACCCACTAGATGTCCGATACAGGTTATATTCTCTAAATTCGAAGAATGAATTTTAGGAATAATGGAGGTTAAGAGCAGAATATATTTATTGAGAGAAAGAAAGCTTCTGTCTGAGAGAGAAACAGAAGGGGTCCCGAGTGGGTTGCCAAAGACTGTCACTTCTAGGGACTTTTATAGAGTAAAACCAGGAGCTGAGATGGGTCCATGATGGGGAAAACTGGGAACTCCCAAGGCTGAGGGGCATGAGGTGTGATGGAGCTATGGTCAACCAGTCAGATTAATTGTTCAGGTAAAATTTACCAAATCAGGGACAAATGGGGAAGTGAGTCACACAGCAAGCAAGCATTCTTTTGGAGCAGTGACCCTTCCTGTAGAGGGTTGGGATGGTGGCTCCTGGCTTCCTCCAGGTGATCCATACCTATTTAGAATATCAGTCCCTGCTGCCTATACTTAGGGTGTGGTTGCATTTGTTTTGCCTTTTGTCTTGAAATCTGGCCCACAGTGGGAGGTGTCTGTCTCCTCCAAGGTCACAAGACATCTGGTCCTCTGCTGACTCCCACAAGAGCCTATCCCTGTCTGACTGCCTATAATATTTCTAACTCAGCAGCCTGGAACAGTAGGTCTAGTGGAGTGAATTACAATAGTGCTTACCAAGCTGTGACACACCTGTGATTCACTTGGGCTCTTGTAAAAATTCAAGTTTGGATTCAAGAGTCTAGGACAAGGCCTAGTAAAAGTTCAAGTGCTGTCCAAACATTCCTCATTTAACAACCGAGTTACCGTTCCCTGTAACTAGGTCATTAAATGAATCGGTCACTAATTGAGGAATTGTATATACTGTGTACATTACAATATTCAGAACAAAGAAATGGTCAAAACTCCAACTTGATGACTTTGCTTTTATTTGTGTAACTTACATGCAGTACTATAATGTATAACAACATAAAACTACAATGCAATCAGACAAAACTACAGTACTGTGTAAAGAAGGTAGACTGCACAGAAAAGAGATTGAGGCTCTATAAACAACATGTGCAGTTCTGTATCAAAAAAAAAAAAAAAAGATGAGCATAAGTTCAAGCAGCAGGCCCTAAGTCCAAATAGTTGTTAAACAGGAAGGTCATTAAATAAGGAATAGCCATACTATGAAAATACGGGTGGCATGGTTATGCCATGCCTTCCTTCGGGAGCCAGTTGGGCCAGACCACCCTGGCAAGCCTCAGCTCCACAGCACCCTCCGCACCTGCTGTTCAGCCTTTTCCATCGGAGAAGGGTGTGTTTTCCCAGGATGAGGAGGAATTGGTTAGCTAACTCTCCTGGATGGGAAAGGGACGGAACCAAGGCGGGAACGGTAACTGGGAGGAGGGAAACCATGATGTTTCTGTGTTAAGGCCCAACTGGGAAAGCTCCACGATAGCTTGGCACCCATTTCCTTTCCACCAGGAATGCCAGAAATCATAAGGCAGTTGCCGCTCACACTGCCTCTGTGGACAAGAGGATGGAACGCCACGCTGCCTGTCACCATAGCCCCTGTGTGAGGAGAGACACCACTCAGATGAGTGATGTTTTGCCGGAGAAATGCAGGAGGGAGACCCTGCCCTGGCTGACTTCCACATCCTAACCCTTGCCTGATATTTCCTATTATTCAGAGACAACACCGGCTGCTTTAAAAAGAAATGTAAACCCGAAGAACGTCAAGTGTGACGGCAGTGGCTGAGTCAGGCATCACGCCGAAGCAGGGGACAAAACATGGGCACTGACAGTCACCCGGCAGATGCGCTGAGCTGTTGGAGACTTGCTGAGGCTTCCTGCCACCACCCTGTCCCTTACACCCATCCTGCTCTGAAGTCCATTGTAACTGCTTTCCTGGAGGCCAGAGCAAGCAAGGAACAGGATACAGAGGACTCCTCTCTGCGGCATCAGTGTTTACGCACTGACACGCACAGTCAGATTTCTCCACACCGTTTCCTCTTGAGCCTTTGTCTGTAAGCGCATTTGTGAAGTCACAGCAGTTAGTGAAATGTGTAAGGAAAACTGAAAGAAACAGCACCAAAATACAAACAGAACATTTCCTGAAGTGACGTTATCCATTCTTTCTAACCCAGCGAGATCCTTTGTCACCAGTTAGTGTTTGGGAAATGCAAGCTAATTGTAGTATTGAAGCATTAGGGATTAAGAAGCTAAGTGTAGTTCATAAGTAAATAATCCACACTGCGGCTTTGCTTCCCCTTATGTTCCATGTCACAGCTGCGCCCAGTTCTTATAAGCAAAGGAGAGTTGGCTGTGGTTGCTTCTAGAAACTTAAATTTACTCATGACCGAGCTGCATAAAACAGATATCACACACTGCAGACCAAGGGACTGTAACATGTCCACAGAAGGTGGGACTTGCCTATTCTGTTCTGAGTTGAGGTGGATTTGGTGAACTGTCTGCCTAGGTCAGTGGTGAGGAACCTTTTAGAGGTTTCATTGATGACAAACACCCTGCCACGGCATGTGTGCCATAGGTTGGCCACTACTGGACCATCTGATCAGCCCATGCTGGTCCCCCACTGAAGAATCGTCCTGCTCCCATATCTGTCAACGGGATGAACCCTGAACATGCAAATGAAATGCTTATGTTTCAGAGAGAGATTAGATCTTGTATTAAGAGAAAAAACCCTTTTAGAGTTCACATCCTTTATAAATATTGGTCCTTAGGAGTCAAGTTTCAATTGGGATAGTAGGCCAGTTCCTTGCCAGCTTCATATGATTGTGTTCAAAGTTTGCCTTCTGTCACCAAGGAATACATGAGGGCAGTGAAGGCATCTTTCATCATAGCCTCAGGCGTTTCTGGAGAGTCCCATGGGCATGGCTGGCCGGAGGGCTTCTTCTTGGGAACAGAACCTGTTATGGAGATGGTCGAGGCAGAAGGTTAATCGGGAAAGTGTTAATGGAAGTCTGGGGATGTGCATTCTGTCTCAAGTCATCGTGCCTTTTCCTGCTTCTGGCCTTTGACCTGTGGGCCTGTTTCCGCCAGGTGGGTTGCCTTCCTTTCTCCTGCTGCGCAGGTGAGCTGCTTTTACCTGTCCGGATCGTACCTTCTCCAGGAAGCACTACATGATCCCATAGGCAAAACTCTCCCTCCTCCCTCTCAGTTATTTACAGTGGCTGTCAGTCTCGTGCATGTATGTGAGGTTTTCTGTAAGCGGTTGTAATTCTTTCAGGGAACAAACATCCTGTATGTCTTTCGCTCCCATTATATCCCTGTGCCGCCGCCGCCTCTCCATATCTATATCTAATTAATAACAAATGCAAAATAAATACTAAATTTTACTCCATTAAAGAACAGATTGTGCTTATTAACTTTAAAGGGGTAAGTAACATGAATAAATCCAGTGAAGATACACTGGGGACAGAAGATGGAGATGGGGCAAGAGCATAGCAAATATTCATCTCTAGGACTTTATATCTTTATTCAGCAGCAAACATCAAAAGAAAAACTTTGTTCTTTTATTTCCTATGCCAGAACCCAGGCGCTTTTTTAACAGTACCATTTGCAGTTTATGTGGGCCATGAGGCTCAAAAACTAAACTTTTTAAACAAAATGGGTCTTGAAAAAAATTTTTTTTTAATCAGTCATAAAAATATCCCTACATGTCTGCTGATTCCACACCCCTCCACCGTGCTGTGGGCACTTTTCATCTCACTGAAATCAAGGAAAAAATAGTCTCAACTCCTCCCTGCCACAGACACAAATCTTTAAGGGATCACTTACCATAAAGGGAAAATAAAAGACAGCTGTCCCTTCAACCCACTCTCTGAATTCTTTAAAGTTAGCCTTCAGTCCCTCTGGACCCCGGTTTATTTCACACCTTTTCAGTTGGTTTACCTAAGCCACGTCTAAGGTGCCACAGGAGAACTTCACAGCTGAGGTGACGAGTTTGAAGAAAAGTAAGCGGAGCAGCCACTCACACAGGACACCTGCCGTCTCTGGCAGTAGTGTTTGCTGCTACTGTTTGCTCAGACCCAACAGAGCAAA
>RJWT010020003.1:0-18159 GCA_004365215.1 Cuniculus paca | reverse complement strand
ATCCAACTGGTCTAGATGTTAATGGATATAAGAATTGCAAGTGTTATTATTAGAAGTTCAGATTCCTGGGTCTACCCTAGATGTTCACATAGAAAGGTCTGGGTGGAAGGCTAAGCACTGTGTTTTTGGCAATACCCTGCTGATTCAGATGCCACAGTTACAAAGAACAGGCTCTAAGAATCATGGTGACTGTTATTTTACAAACTAGGAAATCAGTGTGAATTAGAGTCTGTCTTTCCAGAAAAGCCGAAAAGATCATGCTTAAACGAACCTCCTTTGTAATTCTTTCATGAATTCAACAAACTTTAGAAGTTGTGCAAGGCTGTTCTCAGTGGGGGGAAATTTTTGCATGAGATGTAGCCCTAGCCCTAACACCGTGAATCCTCTTCAGGTTGCCTATAGCTCATATTCACAAGTGTAAATTTTGCCTAGATGACTGCTATACACATCTGTCAGCAACGGATCTACCTTCTTTTTGACATTTCACCACTGAGAGGTCCTTTTGAGTAGGACTATGGCTGCCTGTGGGTTCATCCGAAAGTCTTTACCCCAAACACAAGGCCCAAGCACTGACTGCTGCTGCTTGCAGTCATGGTATTGCCACTTAATTTCCAGGTTCCTGGTCATAGGCTATTCCCACACATTATAGAGTGACTGTGTAATTTATTTTCCAAACTGAAATACTTTTCCAAGTAAATGAGAACGGTATAAATATTATGTAGAGGCAGTAGGGACTGTCTGGGGCAGACAGGAATGTATTGTCGCCCTAATTAGATATCACTACTGTAAAGGAAACAAGGATTGTGATGCCAAGCATCTAGAATAGAGTCAGGATTCCAGGTCAGGTCTGAATAACACCATACTGATTGAGTTGACTCTCCCAAAATTCATGTCCATGCAGAAAGCTCATAATGCAACCTTATCTGGATGTAGAATCTTTCAAGATGTAATTAGTAAAGATGAGATCCTATTGGGCTAGGATAAGTCCTACTTTCAATATTTAGTGTACTCACAAGAAGAGAGGAGAGGAATGAGGACTTCTAGGGAGAACTACATGTGCTCGGTAGGCCAGTGGATGCCAAAGATTGGTGGAACTGCTGGAGGTCAGGACAGATTCTTTTTCAGTTGGTTGCAGGAAAACAGTCTTGTTGACTTATGTCCTCCAGAATTGTTAGAGAATAAATGTCTATTGTTTTAGGCCACCACTTTGTGATCATTTGTTATGTAGCTATAAGAAACTCATGCAGGGGCCAGGAATTTAGCTCAGTGGTGTATGCACCTGCCTTGCAAGCATGAGGTCGTGAGTTCGATCCCTAGCACCAAAAAATAAACAAATAAATAAAACATCAAAGAAACTCATGCAGGTTCTGAAAAACAATCCTTACTCTCACTCCTTTTATGTAGAAGTGTCCAGGGAGGTAGGGTTTGTAGTCTGGGGACTGTATTGGTTTTCTTACTGAGACACAATACCTAACACTCATGACTTAGAGAAGAGATTTAGCTTGGCTCATGGTTTCAGGGGACTTGGTTCATGGTTAGCTAGCTGTAAGTCAGAAACATCGTGGTGAAAGGATACAGCAAAGATGCTTAGTTCATGGTGGCTGGATATCAGATAGAAGGAATGGCACCAAAGATCAAGGCCAAGGGATCATATATGGTGCCCAGGATCATGCTTCTTTGATCCACCCAGTCATACCCAGAAGTGAGTTCTACCAATCCCTCAGGCAGCTCCCAAGCCAGTCAAGTTGACACATTCAAGACTGTCACTCCCACCACTTCTTATCTTGACACCCAAACTCCTCTCCTTAAACCTTACTCGATCCCCAAATAAACAGAAGGTCATAATTCCTCCTAACATGATGCAACTATCTTATGTATAACCAAAAACATAATTCCTTCCCCAGAGTCTCAACAATTCTAGCCTTTTTCAGAAGTCTAAGCCCAACTTTCTACTGATACTGACAAGGAAAAACAAAAACAAAAACAAAACTCTTAGCTGTGAACTCTATAAAAATAAAAATAGCAAAAACAATTTACATAACCCCAAGGTAAAGTAGGCTAGAATAAACATTCCCATTCCAAAAAGAGGAATAGGGAGATGGAAAACAATTGGACCAAAACAAGACTGAAACCCAGTAGGGCAAACACTAAGTCCTGTAGCTACATGTGTGGCATCTGGGACATATCTAGCACTTGGGCCTCCATATCTGGCAGTGGTTCCATGAGTGTTCCAAAAAGTTTGGGCATCCCCATCCCTATAGCCTCGATAGTTACAGTTCACATGGCCTCTCTCTTAGGCTAGCTCCACTCACGGCCTGAAGCTTTCTTCAGCAGAATTTCCATATTCCTGATATCTCTCACTTTCTGAGGCCTCCACTGCACCTTTAGCTTCATTCTCATATCTTCACACACTGTCCTCCTAGGCACTCCTTACGTGGCCTTCCAGTCCTTCCTTTGAAATCTGAGTGGAAACCTTCCTGACTTCAACTCTCTTGCATTGTGCATGCTAGTAAAACTAACATCATTCAGATAAGACTAAGGTCTGCTGTCAGTGAGAGCAGTAGTCAGGGCCCCTTGGACCATAGGTGCAGCAGCTTTTAAGTACTACATCCTTCAGTGGTTGATACGGTGAAATGAATTCTGGGAGACCAATTCTCTAGGTAGACTCTCATAAGCAGTGGTCCCAGGGACTCTCTTCTCTAAACAAGTGTTTATACTTTTGTACCCTTGAGCTTGTGATGGGTGGGGTCTTGTTGGTTCCTGAGATGCCCTCAAGGCATCTTTTTTGTTGGCCTTGTGCAAAGTATTTAATTTATTCTTAATGGCACTTATTTCATAAGCAGCTATATATCATTTGGCCCCAAGTTTACACGTTACCTTTTGGGCCAAAATTTTAGTTCTCAAAGTTTTGCTTTGTTTTTTTTTTTTTTTTGCCTCAAATTCTCACTATAAATCTGGCTAAAGCAGCCAGAAGTATCTCTGTCACGACCTGATTGTTGAGTTACCTTTTAATTTCCTACCAGATCAATTAATATGACACACTTAATCTCAGTTTTCTGCAGTCTCAAGACATAGGCAAAATGCAGACAAACTTTTGGCAGAGTATAACACACATGGCCTCAAGTCCAACTGCCACTGGAGTTCTCATTTCCTGTTGAAGCCTCCTAAACTTGGCCTGTATTATACATATTCCTGTAGCATTTTGGTCTTCTGAGCTCCAACCAGAATCACCAATCATACTCTACTTATAGTATTTGGCGGTTGCCCTAGTCCACATCTCCAAAACCTTTCAAACTCCTCCTACAAATCAGTTTCAAAAACTTCTGAAACACATGGTCAGGTACAGTCACAACAACAATCCCACTTCTCTGGTACCAATTTCTTATATTAGTTAGCATTCTCATCTCTGAAACACAATACTCACAATTTAAACTAGAAGTTAAAATTAGTTAGACTCAACACCCACAGTTTAAAGGATGAATGATGTAGTTTGACTAATAGTTTCAGGGGTTTCAGTCCATAGTCAGCTGGCTCCAAGGCAGAAAAGTCATGGTGGAAGGGTATGGTGGAACAAAGATACTTAGTTCATGGTGGCCAGAAAGCAGAGCAGATCAGTGCCAGAGAAGAAGGGACAAGAGACTAGATACTATACCCAAGGCCATGACTGCATTACCCACCCAGACACACCCAGTAGTGTGCTCTCTCATTCCCCTGGATGTCTCCCAAGCCAATCAAGTTGACACAATTGAGCTAATCCATTATGGAGGCCTAACCTGAAGCCCTATCTCTGTCATTTATTTTTCTATGAATCTTAGTAAATGATTTTTGAAGATTCACTTTGCTCATCTGTACAGATTGTTGTGTTACTGTTTTCTTTTTTTTCCAAAACATTTTTTGTTTCGTGTGGAACTTTTCTAAGTGCTAGAAATACATAAATAAAAGACATAGCTCCTTCACTTAACGAAAAATGCCTCTTACAGAGAACTTCAGACCAAAATATGGGATATAGTACCATCTTTACTTTTAAAGAATTTATAGTCTGGAGAAAAGGAACAAACTTATAAACCATTATCCCAATTTATCCTAGTGAGTGTTGTTTAAACATATAGTGAATACTATCATTTGATGATGATATCTATTCCCTGGTACTCTGGTCAAAAGAATAGCAGAAGCTTAGGCACGGGCCCTAGACTCAACCAGCAGGACAATCGCCCAGGACTGTGAAACTGAAGAGTCGGACATACCAATGGGAACAACTGGACTTTATTCATAGATGTTGCAGGAGTGTCACTGTATCCATATGCAGGACAGCCCACATTTCTACCTTCTGATCTTCCAGAATAGCCTTGATTCCTTTTCATCCTTCGAGCATTGCTCTTCAGGCCCTGGGAACCCAGCATCCTCTTTTAACATCTCCATGTCTTTGTTTAATATTGCCAGAGCCAGTTTTTGTTGCTTATGTTTGAGAAAGATGATTGGTACACATGTGGGAACAAGTATAGGGCATTTGTCATTTATGGTTATGTATTCTTCAAGTAGCAGAGAGCATTGCTGCCACGGTCATGTTCACGGGTAGAAGAATGACAACCCTTAGCACAAAGTGGTAGAACTACTAATTAAACTAAGACTTGTGGGGAATGTAGATTAAAATGGTGGAGTACAGACTTCAGGAATTCTGTCAAACATAAAATCAGTGAGATGAGAAAATGGGTAGTAGTCAATTTTGTAAATGTCATAGTCAATTTTTCCAAATAACCTGAAGATTAACTAAAGACTTGATGTGATCAGAGACCATTTACTCAAGGAACACAGTGGAGTCTTGATCAGAACAACCCTCTGGGGGAACATTAACTTGCCCCAGTTGTATTCATGCCTCCCCAAGTAGACAACAGTCCCCAAATGTAACAACCAGTATCCATGGTGAGAATCAGCAGCCTAGAAACCACTGGAACGGGCAGCATGGGGCCGGTGTTTTTTCAGCTTCCTTCCCAGATAATTGTCTCCATTTGACTTGGCTGGTGAAAGACACCTGAAAGGCCCAGAAAAAAGTCTTTATTTGACCTTACTCAGAACTCGACCAGTACAAAATGGGGTATTTTTGAAAATTCTTATAGATAATTTTGTTGCCTCAAACAATAGAAAACAGGTGGGGGAAATAATGACTTAACCAAAAACTTAGAAAAAAAGAATAAGGACATGTCTATGGAGTTGAAGAGTTCTGACACTGCTGAGAATCCAGAAGGTCATGTGTATGAACAGGGCCATGTTCACGGATAAAGCTGAGCAAATGCTCAGGACAGATTTAATAAGACCCTAAGTCTCATGTCTGGATGATTTTAAGGCTGTGTGCAAGCAGGAAGTGAAGGTTAGGGAAGAGTTGTCAACTGCCTGGCTAAATGTCAATGGTGTGCCCCCAAACTGCACAGAATTCCTTGGCAAAAATTGGGAAACTTCTTGGCAGCAGGCAGTTAAGATAATCTCTGTTCAGTTGCTAGATGACCACTGCATTAACAGAGCAGAGAAGTCAGTGGCCATACATGAAAAAGAATAGAGATTTCACAGAATTAGCTCAGAAAAGTCACTAAATATACAAACAGTAACACATACAAGAAACAGCAACAACAAACCCTCCTGAGGAGGAACACATTTTTTTATTTTCAGAGTTACCACAATGAATTATTTTTAAAATCCTAGTTTTAGACCAAAAAAATTTGTTAAACAGGCAAAGAAACAATGTATGGCCCATGCACAAGGAAAAACTGTCCCTGAGGAAGCTCATACATTGGACTTAAATCTTAAAATTGGAACTTTTCTACATGTTCAAAGAACTAGAAGACTTCCAGGAAAATGGTGGAGTGGTAAGTAGCAACGAATCAGGCTCTTCAAGATTTGGAATTCAAAGAATTAAAGAAAATCATGTCTAAAGAACTGAGGAAGCTTTGACAATGATGTCTCCGTAAATCGAGACTATAAAAACTAGATAGAAGTTATAAAAAGAATTAAATAAAAATTCTGTAGTTGAAAAGTATAGTAATGTGGTTCCAGACCAAGATGGTGGAGTGGGAAGCACAGAGGAAGAACCTTTCTGAGAGTCACCATCCAGACTCTGTAATATAACAATGTGAGGAAGATGAGAAGGAGGTGGGTCTCCTGGACCCAGGAAGAATCTGAAGTGTGAATTGAAGTCCAGGAAGAGTGAAGAAAGAAATCTCAATGAGGAAGGAGGTAGCCAGCGGTACCTTTTTCCTGAGATGGAACTAAGGATCCTAAATACTAGCAATAAAGCAACCCAGCATAGTGATTTACAAGGGTCACCCTAGGAATTAAACTAAAAAAGAAAAGAAAATGAGAAGACACTTAAACAAGATGCAACCCCAGACATCCAGTTCACCAAAGGCAAACCTAAGGGGCAGTGTGGTGGGGCAATCTGAAAGTCACCCATTTGACGTCTCCAAAGTGGTAACAACAAAACAATTGAATGAAGCTCTGAGAAAAAAAAATCAAATCAGAAATAATTTCTCAGATAACACTGCAGAGATGGTGTCCAAAATGCACACCATGCTTAGTAACTCTAGAGCAGATATAGACAAAAAAAGATGAGCTTAAGAAAATTATGGAAGCTATGAATGCTCAGCACAGAAAAGAATTGGAGTCCATAGGGCAGACTCAAGTAGATATCCAGGAGAATGAAAATTCCATTGAAAGTACAGCAGATTAAGCCAATGGGAGAACAGGCAGAAGACAGGCTGCAGTTAGCGATCATGAAAAGAAAGATTTTTCAAAAATAGCAAGGGACCATGAGAAATCAACCCAGCAGCTGCTAGATGAGGCAAAGAAGAATAACTTAAGATTGATCATAAACAATGAAAAAACAGGAGATTAAAAAAAAAACAAAAACAAAAAACAGGAGATAGCACAAATGATATAAAAAAAAAACTGTTCACAGATGTCAGGGTAGAAAACTTCCCTGGTAAAGAAAAAGAATTTTACATACAGACAAGCGAGGTATAGAGAACTCCAATTGCCATCAACAAAAAAATTGTACTGTCAAGTATATCATAGTCAAAATTTCAGAAATTCAACACAAGAATAGAATCTTAAAATCTGTAAGGGAAAAGAAAGAAATCACCTATAAAGGAAAATCCATCAGAATTGCTGCTGACTTCTCAGCACAAATCCTCAAATCAAGTAGAGCTTGGAGTGAAGTATTTCAAATTCTAAAGGGAAACAACCTTCAACCCAGATTGATGTACTCCACAAAGCTATCTTTCAAAACTGGTAGAGAAATAAGATACTTCCATGACAAAGAACATCTGAGGAAATTTATAACCTCCAAACCAGTGCTCCAAAATGTTTTGAAGGACATTCTAGAAAGAGATAGCAAGGACTACATGAACCCCAACAGAAGTAATTCACCAGGCATGGAAAACTATTAAACAGATGGTGGGAAAAACAGAGGGGGAGCCAACAATAGGAAAGTAACATGGCAAGGATAAATCAATACATATCAGTTATAACTATCAATGTTAATGATCTCAATTCACCAATCAAAAGACACAAACTGGCAGAATCAAGAAGGATCAAGATCAATGGCAGGATCACTGGCAGGATCAAGAAGCAAGATCCAACTGCATACAAGAAACATATTTAATTAAAAAAGAAATGCATAGACTGAAATTCAAAGGATGGAAAACAATATTTCATGTGACAGGAACCTGGAAAAAAGCAGGGGTAGCTATTCTATTTGCAGACAAAGTGGATTTCAAGCCAAGATTAATTGAGAGACAAAAAAGGTCACTATGTCCTTGGAAAGGAAACAATGCAAGAAGAAGAGAAAATAATCATAAATATATATGCACCAATAATCAGTGCACCCAACTATGTAGAACAAATATCAACAGACATGGTAAATCAAATAGGCACTCATACAATTGTAATGGGGAACTTCATACCCTACTGTCATATATAGACAGATCGATTCAACAAAAAAATCAATGAAATATTAGAACTCGACTTTTGAACAAATGGAATTAATAGGTATGTACAGAAGGTTCCTCCACACAACATCAGAATACACATTCTTTTCAATTGCACATGGGACATTCTCCAAAATAGACCACATACTAGCCATAGAATATGCTTAAGTAGATGCAAAGGAATTGAAATTATCCCGTCCATATTACCAGACAATAGTACAGTTAATTGGAAATCAGTGGCAAAAGAAACCACAAGAACTTCACAAACACATAGAAATTAAAATAGCACCCTCCTCAATAACCAGTTTACAATAACCAATTACAGATGAAGTTAAAGAAGAAATTAAACAGTTTTTACAATTGAATGATAACAACAATACAACAAAGTGGAACTTATGGGACACAATGAAAGCAGTCCTAAGAGGGAAATTTATAGCAGTAAATAGCCACATCAGGAAAACAGAGCAAGTGCAAATAAACAACTTAATAGTGAACCTCAAACTTCTAGAAAAAGAAGAGCAGGCTAAGCCAAAAGCTTCTATGAGAGAGGAAATTATAAAGATCAGAGCAGAAATTAACACTTTAGAGGCTAAAATAAAAAATACAAAGAATCAATGTGTCGAAGAGTTGGTTCTTTGAAAGCTTAAATAAAATTGACAAACCCTTAGCCAACCTTATCAAGAAAGGAAAGAAAAGACTCAAATCCATGCATTTGGGAATGAAAAGGATGAAATCACAATGAACTCTGCAGAAATCCAGAAGATCATTTATACCTAGTTTAAAAACTTGTATTTTAATAAGATGGAAAATGCAGAAGAAATGGACAGATCCCTAAATACGTATGAATTACCAATGCTGAATCAAAAAGATATAAAATTCCTAAACAAACCAATATCAATTAATGAAATCAAAGGTGTAATTAAAAACTTATCAACAAAGAAAAGCCCAGGCCCTGATAGAGTCACTGCTGAATTCTACAAGAAATTTAGAGAACTAACACCACTACTTCTCAAACTCTTTAATGAAATTGAAATGGAAGCAATACTCTCAAATTTATTCCTGGAGGCAAGCATTACCCTGACATCAAAACCAGAGAAAGACCCAACTAAGAAAGAGAATTATAGGTCAATCTCCCTAATGAACATGGATGCAAAAGTCCTCAATAAAATACTGGCTAACAGAATATAGCAAACCATCAAGAAGATTATACACCGTGGCCAAGTAGAATTCATCCCAGATATGCAGGGATGGTTCTACATACATAAATCAATAAATGCAATACACCACATTAACAAAGCCAAGGACAAAAATCATGTGAAACAGCTGGAGGCTTGTGATAATACTAGTAGAAGTAAACTTTAAGAAAAGAAGTGACTATTGAATATAAAGAAGAGTATTTTATGATAATAAAACATTCAGTCTATTAAGATAACATAACAAAGTTGGACATGGTGGTCCACGACTGTAATCTCAGGTACTCAGAAAGCTGAGACAAGATAATCACCTACCTTTACCTACCTCGAAGTAAAAATTTTTAGAAGGACCACGGATGTAGCTCAGTGCTTCTGGCTTCAATTCCAAGTACCACAAAAAGATCAAAGAAGAGAAGAAGAAGGAAAAAGAGAAGAAGAAGAAAAAGAAGAAGAAATAACAATTAGAAACATGTAAGCACCTAAATAGACCCCAAAATACATAAAGCTATAATTAATGGAATGGAAGGGGGAAATAAGGCAAATAGGCATTAATGCCTGGAGATTTCAACACATTGCATTCATTAACAGATAGAACAACTAGACAAAAGATCATCAGTGAAATTGAAGATTTGGAAAAGATTATAAACCAAATAGACCTAGTACAAATGTACGAAATACTCCAATGAACAGCAGCAGAATACATTCTTCTCAATTGTACATGGATTGTTCTCTGGTATAAACCATTACGATATAAAACAAGTCTCAATAAATTAATATATAAGATATCTTCCTCAGTATAATGCAATGACACCAGAGATAAGTAACAGAAGAAAAATGGAAAATTCACAAATATGCATAAACAACATACACTAAACCACCATTAAGTCAAAGAACAAATCACAAAGGAAATGTGAAAACAGTTCGAGGTGGACGAAAACAAACAAATAAAAAATGCCAAAACTATGAAAAGCAGTACTTAGAGGAAAATTTACAGTTGATACCTTAAGGAACTACAAAAAGAAGAAGACACTAACACAAGCAGAAAAAAGTCAGGAATGAAGATTAAACTGACCATAAACAAAAGACAGTAGAAATATGATAGAGAAAATCAATGAAACTAAAGTTGGCTCTTTGAAAAAAATCAACAGAACTAACAAACTTTTTCTGCACTGACCAAGAACAAAGAGCAAAGACTCAACTAAAATCAGAGTGAAAGTAGACACTCCTGTGAACCTCATATGACAAAAAAGGTTATTACAGAACATTATTAATAGTTGTATGTCAACACATTAGATAACCTAGATAGAATGGAAAAATTCCTAGAAACACACAACATACCAAAACTGATCCAAGAAAAAAAAAACCAGTTATTGAGAATCTTAGCAAGATTAGGTCAAGTAGAGAGAGCAAATCAGTCATCAGAAACTTCCTAATCAAAGCACGGGACTGATGCTTCCCAGAGGAATTAAACCAAAACACTCAAAAAAGAACTAACACAATTCTTCCCCAACTCTTCTAAAACATAGGAGAGAAACGCTTCCTACCTCAGCCTTTGAAGGTTACCATTACCCTGGTAGCAAAGTCAAACAGAGATATCAGAAGAAAACTGACCAATATCCCTTTTGAACATAGATGTAAAAATTTTCAAGAAAATATTGGCAAACTGATCCAAAAGCATATCAAAAATTATACACCACGATTAAGTGGGATACATTCCAGAAATTCATTGATGGATCAACATAAGAAATTTCAGGAGACTGAGGCAGGAGGATTGCTGTAAGTTCGAGGCCAGCCTGAGCTACAAAGTGAGTTCAAAGTCAGCCTGAATTGCATAGTGAAACTCTGTCTCAAAAAGATAAAAAAGAAAGAAAGAAAGAAAGAAAGAAAGAAAGAAAGAAAGAAAGAAAGAAAGAAAGAAAAAAAGAAAAACAAAAAATTACTTAAACAAAAGCAACATATTTTTATAATTACAAATACTCAACAAAATAGGACATCAGGGGACACTCAACTTCATAAACATTTCCGAAAAAAATCTCACAACTGATATTGTACTTACTAGTAAAACAGTACAAACTTTCTCTAAGATAGGGTGAAGAATGTTAGTTTGGGCTAGAGTGTGACTCATGGCTGAGTAGTAGAGTACTTGTCAGTATGTGCAAGGCCCTGGGTTTGGTTCTCAGAAACACACACACACACACAAACACACACACACACACACAAAATTTATTAACTCCGTCACTTCTATCCACCATGGCACTAGAGGCCATAACCAGTGCAATTAGACAAGAAAGAGAAATAAAATACATGCAGATTGCAATGCCTATTTGCAGAATAAATCATTTTATGTATAGAAAGCCCCATGAGGCATGGGTTTTTTTTTTTGCAGGCACTGGGGATTGAACTCATGACCTCACGCTTGCCAGGCAGGCGCTTAGGCCACTGTGCTAAATCCCAAGCCCTAGAAAGTCCCATGATATCATCATTTTTAAATTATAAGAGATAATAAACAAGCAAGGTTGCAGGATATAAGATCAACACATAAAGGGGCTGAGGATTTAGCTCAGTGGCACAAGCACCTGCATGGCAAGTGCAAGGTTGTGAGTTTGATTCCTGGCACACACACAAAAAATCAATACACAAAGGTCAGTCATATTTCTATATCCCAGCAATAAGCAATCCAAAAATAAAACTAAGCAAACAATCCATCTATAGTAACCTCAGAACTGTTTAGGAATAAATTTAGCAAATAAGTTCAAGATTTGTGTATTGAAAACTATAAAAGAGTGTCAAAGAAAATTAAATAAAACCTAAATAAATGAAAAGGAAATCCATGTTCATGGGCTGGAAAATAGAAATGTTAAGCAATACAACTCAATATGGTCTACAGATTCAGTACAATCCTTATAATTTTTTTTCCTTTTTTGTTCATGGGGATTGACTGTAGGGATTCACACATGCAAGGTATAAAAGTTTAGCTGGTTATTTTTTCAGAAATTAAAAAACTGATCTTAAATTCACATGGAAGTCAAGGGGCTCCTCACACCACCAAAACAATCTTGAAGCCAAAAGGAAGTTGGACAATTTATGCTTTATGGCTTCCAAGCTCTAATAATCCATATACCACCATAACGATAGGCATAGAGATCAACAGAATAGACTTCCAAATCCAGAAAAATTCCATGCATCCATAGCCAACCACTCTTTTAAGTGTATGATAGCAATTCAGTGAGGAGAGAATGACATTTTCACTAAATGATGGTGAGATGCCTGAATATCTGCATATAAAATAATGAGTTTGGATACCTTTCTAACACCATCTACAAAAATTTATTTCAAAGTGCATCAAAGACTGAAAATACAAGAGCTAAAGCCATAAAACTCTTGAAATGTGTTACTCTTCATGAGATTAGGCAATTATTTTTGAGATTGCACCTAAAGTATAAGCAACCAAAGGAAAAGATGGAAAATTTGAACTTCATCAAAATTAAAAATTTTTATGCTGTAAACAATACACCCCCAAAATGAGGAAGACGACACATAAAACCGAGGAAAATATATACAAATCATATATTTGATAAAGTTCTAATATCTAGAATATGTGTATAAAGAATGCTTAAAGCTTAACAGGAAGACAACTCAATTAAGAGTGGACAAAGATATGGGGAAAAGGTTCTGAAGTCCAATAATGCTTTTATTCTTTGATTTGATTAGTTTAAGACTGTTTTCAACTATTTGATTGCAATATGTGAGAAGATATGAACAGCTTTTATGAGGAAAACAAAGGACATGAAGGTAGCCATTGTTGATTTCTTATTGTCTGATTTGAAGGCCTGTAATGCTTTCACACTTTTGTTTTATCTGGTTTTATATTATTTTGTTTTGTTTGAGTTTACTGTGTGTGAAGGTATGAACAACCATTTCAAAGAAGGCAAGAGACACTAGGGTAGCCATTGTTAATCTCCTATTGTTCTGTTTTGAAGACCTGTATTGCTTGCAGTGTTCTGTTCTGAAATGCTTTGTTGTGTTTAACTCTTGTTTTGTTTTGTTTTGTTTTGTTTTGTTTTATTCTCTTTAAAATAAAAAAAAAGAGTGGACAAAGATTGGATAGATATTTTTGCAAGGAAGTTATGCAAAATGTCAGTAAACATCTGAAAAGTGGCCTGCACCATTAGCAACTTGGGAGATGGAACTCAAAAGCACAGTAACATATTCTTCCACACCCACAAGGATGGCTACAGTTAAAAAGTTATGAAATAACACATATTGATGAAGGTGTGGAGAAATTAGAATGCTCAAACGTTGCTGAAGGGACTGTAACATAGTCCAGCAACATTGGAAAACAGTTCCTCAAAAAGTTAAACAGAGTTACTGTACAACCCAGCACTTCTGTACCTAAATATATATCTAGGAGAAAGAAGAAATGTCCACCTAAAAACATGTACACAAACGTTCTTAGTAGCATTATTCATAAGAGCAAAAGTTGAACCATCCCAAAAGTTCATTTACTCATAAATAAACTATGGTATATCCAAAATAACTGAAAAGTGTGAAAAAAGGAAGTCATAATCCACTGTACAACAGTGATGATTCTAAGAAACATCAAATGAAAGAAGTCAGTCACAAAACTTACATAATGTTTAATTCCATTTGTATGAAATAGAATAGGCAATTCTATAGAGACAAAAAGTAGATTCTTAATTCCTAAGGTGGGGGGAGAGGGAGGAATGAAAGTTGTTGCTAATAGGATCCTTTGCAAATTGGAAAAATATTCTGAAAATAAATAATGGTGATGGTTTCATGACTTCATAAGTACACTAAAGGTCGCTGAATTGTACACTTCAAAAGGGTGACTTTTTTGTCAAGTTATCAATAAACAATGAGTAGCATTTACTGTTACTCACCATGAATAGGACAAAACTCTTGGTGATCTCCGTAGTCACTGCCACAGAATTGTGCAAGGGTTATCATGTGCTCAAGATGGAGTTCGTTTGCTCTTCTTTCTGGCACTGCACACTAAGCAAATGACCCCATGTAGCTCATCTCAAGAGTTAGATTGAAAGGAGCATGTTTATGAAAACAGAATCAAAAGGAAAGAGATAATGAGGGAAAGATTTTAAGGAATTGGCTCATGTGATGGTGGAGGCTGGCAGAGCTGAAATCAGCAGGGCAGGCCAGCAAGATGCGTACTCAGGCTGGAAGTCTGTGTCTGTTTGAAAACAGAATTCCTTCTTCTGGTGTGAAAGTAGACAGGGAGCCTAAGATGGGCTGGTTTGCTTTATACGGCTGAGACATGGCCCCTCACACATTTCTAGGCCTGGGCAAGGACCCAGGTCTAAGTGGCTCCAATAAAGAGAAAACTGGGTTCCTTTGCATGTATTGCTGGAACAAATGACGCCTTCTCCTCTTTCTGGACTTCCCCATTGAAACTGCACAGGAAAAGGGGACTTCCCAGTTTTTCCTGGAACAGTTCAGCGTTAGGTTTGAGCTCTGAGATGACATTTAATTCCAGGGCCTTTGCAGCTCACTGACCCCAAAAGGAGCTATGTAGGTCAGATGGGAACTAATGCTGAGCCAGGTCCGCCTTACAGTTTTCAGGGGTGGGCTCTGAAAATGAGAGGGTTACTTCCTTGGTTCGTAACGGAAACTGAAATATTTGAGGTTCTCTCAGGATCCCCACGTTGGCTCCAAGACCCACAGATAAAAGGCAGGATGAGAAGAAAATCTTAGGGCTCCTTCTCCATTTCTAAGTGGTGAATCAAACACAACCCTGTGTCCTGGGAATTCACAACTCTAGGACACCAACAGAGAGGTGAAGAGCGCGTGCCTTGTGATTCAGCACTCCCCTGTTGACTTTCTCGGTTTGGCTAGTGTAAAACTGACTCCGAGGGAATGCCCACAAAATACCACGCAGTCACCTAGGAGACGTCCAGATCTGGTCTCCTCAGTGTGCAGCTATTGACTGAAGAAAGGCTTTTTCTCTGGCAAGAAATAAACACCAGAAGCAATAGTTGGCTTTTAACTGGCAGGAATAGAAGTATCTCATTATTGGCATGCCCCATGACATGCTGAGCTTTTTTTTTTTTTTTTTAACTACATTTCAGCCTATAAGGAAATTTGAAAAAAAGCAAAGCTCTTGGCTTGCTCTGACTGTAGTAGAGATGGGGTAGCAGGTGACCATATGTCAAAGCTGCCCCTTAGGAGCTGTGAGCAGTCTGACCTACTTAGTCATGAAATTAGATGTGGCCAGTAGCTCTTCATCATCTAGCTCTTCATCATTATGCTAAATGGCCACACATGTATGTGGTATGCTTCTCACACTGTAGCCATTGCTTCGACACCTAAGGTGCATGGAGACTTTCCTTCTCTATCACCTACTGGCTGAGGAGAGAAGCAATTCAAGCTCAGTTTGCAAATATTTTTATTCTGGTAGCAGACAGATGGGCCCTCCATGGTGTTATAGCTACTAGGGACCTAGAAGACTTAAAGGACAACTAAGAAGAAAGAAAATCAACCAACTGGCAGAACTTTGGGAAGCATGTGTACCATCCACTGAGCCTAGCAGAAATTTAGCCTGGAAAATGCTCTACACTGATTCACCTAGTAGCCAATGGTTTATTTAATAACTAGAAAATAACTATGTATTATATTGAGACTCTCAGTATATATAAATATATAAAATATAAAGTAATTTAATGACCATAGTATTCTATACATAAGTATATTTCTATGTAAATGTATAAAATATATGTATACACACAGAGGAAGCGGGAGGCAAGATGGGATTCTGTGACAGGCTGCCTTCGGACTTGAATGACAACACTGACTCTTCCCTGATTCTCCAATTTGCCAGCCCGCCCTGCAAATTTTGGTCTTATCAATCTTCATGACTGTATGGGCCAATTCCACGAAATTTATCTACCTGACTGTTTTACCTGTGTACACACACATCATCACATCATCACATCACATCACATCACATCACATCACATCACATCACATCACATCACATCAGATCCTATTAGCGCTCCTTCTCTGGTGAACCCTAATACAGTTGTCCATAGACAAGACCAACAGGTTCTCAGATTTCTCAAGAACTAACATTTGAGAAGCCCTTGTGTACAAGGGGCTTAGATCATTCGACAAGGTGGCCGAAAGCAAAATAAGCATGACAGTTGGAAGAGGTCTCAAATACCAACTTTGGCCCAATGCTCAGTTATGGAAATCCAGGCTGCAGGCTCTACTGACATTTTTTCCTTGCCTTTTCATGTGAGTACTGGTGTGTTAATTTCCCTTTGACTTCCTTCTTTCTTCTCCCTCACTATTATATAGATAATTTGTGTGTGATTAACCACAACTCTGTCCATAGGTTTCAGAACAGCAAGAATATATGGAGGGGAGCTTGAAGGTGTGTGGACATCCAGGACTGAAGATGGGTGCAGCAGTAATGACTGAAGCTTTGTGTTGTTGCCTGCTGGTGAGTGAAGTACAATTTTTGCTTGAATGAGGAGGGTGGTATTGCATTAAACTGAATGTGTTTGTTGTTATTGGCAAAAATAGACATTGGGGGGTAAAGTGTGTATGTAAATCTAGAGACATCAAAGGAATAGATTTCCATGGGGTTTTATCAACCCTATGAGTTCTGTCAGAATTCCCATGGTGTGTGGTGTAAGTGGATGCAGGGCTGTCTTCCCACTGAAGCTGAGATACAAGCACAGCCTATCTCTGCCTGGCCCTTGGTGGTCTGGACTTGGGCACTGGGCTTATAGTTAGTCTGCTGGATGCTCCCACACAGACCTTGCACTCACTGACTGCTTCGAAGCGATGCTTTGAATCCATTCACAGAGGTTATGTTGTGCTCCAATGCTGAAGTCCTGGCCAGACTTTTCATGCAAATTGAGAGTCGGGCTCTTTTCTGTTCCTTGACCTCTGACACTTCTGGAGTTCCTGGCTGCCTTTTGAGTCCTCATTCTTTGACCTTCATCTCATTTAACATCCTTTCGAGGACTGTCTTCTAATTCAGACAGCCCAAGGTTGTTGTTCTGGCTACGTGAAGAAAAGTGACCAGCACGATGCTATTCACCAGCCTATGGAGTCCTCTGGAAAGAAGCACAGCTCTCTGGGCAGGGGTCCTGGGTCACGAGAGGAACCACCTGACTGGGGGATGCTCGTTGTCCAGGGAAGGACTGGCTGATTGACCTTCTGAGACACAGCAAAAAGGAGGTTAGTGTTGGTCTATTCGTAGAGGCCTGACTGCAAGTCCTCAAAACATGATACTTCCTATCAGAAAGCTTCCTTACGGGCTACCCTAGGGGAACAGGATATTGCTGCTCTTGTCTAGCAGAGAAATTCAGATGGCTCCATGGCTTGTATTTGTCTCAATCATGGGCTGAGCTACCTGCGGGTTGAAAAGATGGCTATACCCAAAGTTCTAGTATATCTTTTGAGTCTTGGGAGCTCCTTCAGTGTCCTGCTGAGCCAAGGCTGAGACCTCTTCTCTGTCTTTTCTCTCCCTTTCTGCAGATGGATAGAAGTACCTCTCCCAGGGTTTCATCAAATGCAGGGCCCAGCTTGCTCTTTAGTGGAGCTGCTTGCTAGGAATAACAATGCTCGTTCTGGGGTAGTCGCTATCTGAGCACGTGTAGTCCTCATTGGTGGTCTTCACCACAGTATTAGTGAGCACATCGCCCATTTTAGTGAGTCCCCTGTTTAACAAAAGATCTTATCCTTCTTTGCTCCTCTATGAATAGACCAACGCTAAACTCCTTTTTGCTGTGTCTTAGGAGGTCAATCAGCCAGGTGGTTCCTCTCATAGTTTCTTTGGCAATCAAGATTTGACAGTGTGCTATCACCATACACTAAACTAAAGTCAAAATGGATCAAAGATCTAAACATTAAAACAGAAACACTAAATCTGCTGGAAAACAAAGTAGGTAGAAATCTTGAAAACATAGGGGTAGGTGGAGAATTCATGAACAAAAGTCAAACTGCAC
>RJWT010020002.1:0-18150 GCA_004365215.1 Cuniculus paca | reverse complement strand
TTCTTTGGTACCAGGAATCGAACTCAGGACCTTGTGCTTGCCATGCAGGTGCTGTGCCACTAAGCTATATCCCTGGCCCTTAGAAATTTTAAATGTTACCCATTTTGATGCATTAGTAGTTATTTCCCTGTAATTGCTGGCACTAATGACCATCCTGTCTGTTGTGTAATTCTGGGGCCAGAAGTGTGTGACTGTTCAGAGCTTTAGAATTACAACTTTTAAGATGATAAGGCAATCAGTCTCATTGCTGTTTAATAAAATCAGTTGGTTGAATATTAACCTGGTATGAAGCTGGTTAATTACCATAGCTATCAAATTTGGAGCCATAGGTATTACTGTTTTTTATTAAAAAATAACACTTTTGGCCATTTTATTTATTTATTTATTTTTCCCAGCACTGGGGATCAAACTCATGACTTCATGCTTGACAGGAAGATGCTTACACCACTGAGCTAAATCCCCAAACCTTGTCTTTTTTTTTTTTTTTTTTGCAGCGCCGGGGATTGAACTCACGACCTTGCGCTTGCCAGGCAGGCGCTTAGGCCGCTGAGCTAGATCCCTGGCCCCACCCTTGTCTTTTTGAGACAGGGTCTTGCTATGTTGTTCAGGCTGGCCTTGAACTCACTTGGTAGCCCAGGCTGGTCTTGAACTTGCAATGTTTCAAATGATGATAAAGGTATTAGATGATGCTCCATATAGTATAAATAGAAAATTCGAGACACTGTATGAATTAAAAGATGAACTAAGAACAAAGAACTCTTAACTGTTTACTGAAGTATTATCAAAATATACTCTTGAATTTCTCTGTATAATTAAGAATGACTTGATTTTGATACCTGCTTTGCTTTCAAGAGGTGATTTTTTTAGACACAAAATTTGGTCGTATTTATAATACTAGAAACACTTGTGTATTTTCCCCTGCTTTACTCAGATTATAGGGTTCAGTTAACATTTATTTAAGCCCTACATTCACAAAAAGGAGACGACGGTATCGCTTTAGACTTGCTGTGGAGAGTAGAGGTAAAAATAACTATTTTCATTTAACACAACTAGTTTTAAAAATTCAAGTGAAATAGTTTACATTTTTAAGTATTCAAAATGTAAAATATTCTTATTTTCCTGGTTTCATCCTTAAAATATTTGAGATAGTCTTGATACCTTCTTTTTTCCATAGAAGAAAAAAAGACTCTTTGTTGAGTTGCCTTGACACATAGAAATCAAGAGTTTTCAAAACTTCTTGCATAAGATCTGGACATTAATCTATGTAATACAGAAATTTGACTTCTCAGGTAGCAGAGTTGATAGAGTAGTGTGCTGTACTGTGGATTGACATCTTTGTAATCCTTTATTAACTGTCTTGAATGCAGGCCCAGTCGGTCTGTGACACTCACAGCTCCACTATGACATCATAAACCCCATTGTGAGGGACCTTATAGCTACAGAGTGGAGCCAGTCTACTAGGTGCTAATCAGATGTGTGTTACAACATTGTGAGGTTTTCCCAGGTTTAAGTGTCATTATTAGGATTTTTTTCAAGTGGAAAGCCAACTGAGGCTGTTAATTACATCATTTTAACCTATTTCTTTAGATTAACCATTGTCTATAGTGGGGGTCTCAGTGGATGTGGTGGCAGCAGCATAATCTATGTTTCAGGCATCCATTAGAAGAGGATTATTCTTCAGGGGATCTGGAAAAAGAGGTAAATTATATCTATTATGAGTTGATTCTATTCACTTTTACAGCATCATAAAGAGGTATATAAAATGAATCCTTTTTATGTTTTTAACATATTTTTTGAGCAGTTGCCTACTCGATTATTGGAATGTGATGCCTGTACTCCTTTGACCTTCTTCCTGTGACTTTTGCTTCTCTTCATTTAGATTCTTCGTGGAAACGTTCTCAGAAGCTTTTCACAATGAACAGCCTCCTTCCACGCCCCATCCCATTTTGTCACTCCTTGATTGCCCACCATAGTTTTTTCTGAAGAATTGCACTGCACCCAGAATGATGTATTTGCTTCTCTCTCCTGAGCTAGCAGGGCAGGGACTCCTCATGTTCGCTGCCAGGGGCCCTCCTGTCTGGACTGCCCCATGGCAGGCTCTTCAGAAGTCCTGTGGAGGGAACAAAAGAACGAATTAATTCATAAACACAATGTGTTCCTGTTAACATTTTGCTTACATAAAAAAATATGGCATGGGTATTTATAGGTGAGAGAGATTTCTCCATCTCTACTTGCAGTATGACCATTTTCTTTCAAGTGAACTTTTGTTCCTGTAAGAGTAGGGTTTTTCAGAAAGACTCTGTTCCCAGTGTTTCTTTAGAACCCTGTTTGTGTGCTGTGGATAGAGCAGGTATCATAGTCTGCATAGATGCTGGGTGTTGGTATTATTCAGGTCTTTATTTCCAGTCTGAGGAAGTAAACCTAATAATCAGTGCTTTAGTAGCTCTCCTTGCCTGTTGAACGTTTCCATCTAGTTGCCTTACCATTGCTTTAATCCTAGCCTGCCTAACACTGAACCCGTCACCTTCCTTGAAGTAAGAGGTCCTTCTCATAAGCACTTGTGGTTTTGGGGACACCACGTGTGACCCAGAATCATCGTACTTCTGGACTGTGTGCAGAGCTCACTCTGAGGGCAGCCGCGTATTCATCTGGAGCCCATGTGATCACCCTATGAGTCTCATAATGCTGAAACATTTAGGGCGGGTAGCCACAGGAATTGCTAATACCTGATAATAATGAAAGGTCACTGGTTACCTCTGTCAGGGCAGTCACAGGCGTAATTCCAGTCGCGTGTGGGTTTCGGAAAAATCAGTGAGAATATAGAATGACAGTTCTAGAGATCTAAGGATTTTTTAAAGGGACGCATCTGAATTCTAACATCAAGGTATGTTATTTGTGCTGTTTTTCTGCCTTTATTTAGCAGCTTAATGAAAGAGTTGCCTCATGAGCTTTTGCCCTGTCCAGAGTTTGGACTTAACAGAAGAACATAGTTAGCTGGGCGTGGTGGCTCACGTCTGTAATTCCAGCACTCGGGAGGCTGAGCCAGGAGGATCGTTGTGAGTTCGAGACCAGCCTGGGCTATAAAGTGAGCTTGAGGCCAGCCTGAATGGCATAGTGAGACCCTGTCTCAAAAACACAAGGGCTGGGGATTTAGCTCAATGACCTAAGCACCTGCCTGGCAAGCACGAGGTTGTGAGTTCAATCCCTAGTCTCCCCCCGCAAAAAAACCAGAAGAACATAGTTCAAGAACCCATTTAACTTATCGCCAGAATTCTAGGGCTACTGTATTCCTATTGCTCCATTTCTGCAGCAATTATTATTGACACTAAATCATTTTTGAGAGAGCTGTTGTTTCATAAGGTCCTGAGAATTTACTTGACAGATAATATGGTTTATACTTACCAAGTCCATGAATCAGCTGGCCAGTGTATGCCTTTAATCACAGCTATTCAGGAGGCTGAGGCAGGAGGATTATGAGTTTAAGGCCATCCTGGACAACTTAGTGAGATCTTTTCTTAAAGTAAAAACTTCAGGGGCTAGGGGTATAGCTCCTGCCTTGAAAGCTCAAGATCCTGAGTTCAATTCTCAGTACCAAAACAAACAAACAAAATAAATAAATAAATATTTTAGAAATGGGTCGGCGATGTAGCTTGGTGGTAGGGTGTTTGTAGGGTGTATGTGAGGCCCTCGGTTTAGTCTCTAGTTGTAGGACACGTGCACATAGAAGATATGACTTGTTCTTTAATTTTCTTTTAGTTATTCAAAATAACCTCATCTCTTTGAAGACAGAGTATTTCTCCATAGACAATTAGTTATGTGCACTGCTCTCCAGCTAAAACTCCAGTTCGTGAGACTATAATACTCTTGGGTTCTCCCTATAGTTCCAAGTTTGTTGTCTTTGAATAGCTTGCTCTACCTTTTTTTTAAAGCAAAACATTGAATCTGGCAAGCTATCTCTGAAAGCATTCATTCTATAGAGAAAAGTCTAATGATTTAAGGAAGTGTAGTGTCTCAGACATGCCTACCGCTAGCCAGGCACTGTGGGCAGCTGGAGTCCCAGCTACTCAGGAGGCCTGGACTAGCGGATGGCTCGAGCCCTGCTGTCTGAGCCCAGCCTGGCCACATAGCAAGACTCTGTTTGAAAAAAATACTTTGCTACCACCAGTAATACTTTATTAAATATAGGGGGAAATGGAAAACAAGTGTTCATACTCCCTTTCCTTCCTTCCCTCCAGAGGGTCTGTGCACGCAGTGGTGGTCAAGGGCAGGCACAGTGGCACCCTGCAGTGTCCAGTGAGTAAGGTCCCAGTCTAGTTGTAAAGTCCCTGGCTCTCTTTCCTGCCTTGTGAGGCAAACTGGATAATCAAGTCTCCTCTCTTTCAGTACTGGAATTTGAAGCCAGAGGCGCTCTATCACTGAGCTGCATCTCTAGCCCTTTTTATTTTTCATCTTGAGGCGAGGTCTAAGTTGCCCAGGCCGGCCGGGAACTTGTGATCTTCCTACCTCAGCCTCCTGAGTAGCTGGAATTACAGTTGTGCACCACCACGCCCAGGGGCCTCTTACATTCAACTTTTTTCAGCGCCTCCTTTCCTGTGCAAGTTACAAGCTTACTTTCTATTTTGCCTGTCTCCGACAGGTGAACTCTCTGTCAGGGTTACTGGCTGTGCTGCTGTATAGGAGCTGACATCTCAGCCTGTGTCCACACTTTGTTCTGTCAGCCAGTAGCCAGGGCCTCCCTGAGTATACAGGGCTCCATGAGTCTAGAGCAGCGGGTTTCGGGGTGTAGTGCATAGAACCTTGGGTGAAACTGAGGATGCTTTCAGAAGGTTTGCTAGGACAAAACTGCTTTTCTTTTTTTTTTTTTTTAGCGGCACTGGGGGTTGAACTCATGACCTTGCGCTTGCCAGGCAGGCGCTTAGGCCACTGAGCTAGATCCCTGGCCCTCAAAACTGCTTTTCTAATTGCTGTTACTTTCCTCTTCCCAGTACTGTCAGTTGCACTGATAGTACAAAAACATAGGTAAAATGTTGTTTCCAGTTTGAATCAAGTCAGTAGCAGCAAACCGTAGTCATGGTATTCTCCACTGCCAGTCATCACTGGCCAGTTTCACTTGAGAATGTCCGGGATGAAGCAGTAAAAATGGGCAGTGACATTCCTGACCCTTGAGGACACATGCTTTAATATTCTGCCTCACGAGCTGAAGCTCCCAGCATCTGCGCTGCATACCAAAGGCTACATTCCAGAGGAAAAGTGCTTGTGATAGTTTGCATGCCACAATGAACTAGCTAGGGTGTTTACTCCCGGGGGAGACATAATTTTTCTCAAAAGAATGACTAACAGCCAAGTCAAGTAAGCTTGTCACTTCAAGTGCTCATTGGCAATGATAAAATTCAAGTTTTAAGGCGAAATTTTGTCTGCTGTTGTGATCTCGACCATACGCTGATGGGGTTGGCGGTATTTAGGGCATGTGATTCATGATGATGGGTTGGGAAATGGTGGTGCGTGCCTATAACCCCAGCCCTGTGGGAGGTAGATTCAATCCCAAGAACCTCAAACACAAAACAAAAAACCCAGCATTTGAAAGAGCCACTTAACTCAGTGAGTCAGTGTTTTCATTACAACTACTCCATGGTGTTACAAAATCTTGTGTGAGTGACTGATTCATCCAACATATAGGATCTGTCAGTGGCTTTCAGTATAATTGATAAGAGTTCCAGATTCTACGTTGTGACTACCCTTTAAGACACAACCACTTGTTGACTTTTGTTGTATCAAAGAATAATACATTTTTCTGAGCAAGCTATTATAATACTCCTCCCTTTTTAAATCATGTATCAGTGTGAGGCCCATATTTTCTTCACATACCAAGGAACACGACATACTGCAACAGATTTATTGCAGGAGATAGGAGAGTCTAGCTGTTTCCACTTCAGCCAGACATTAAGGGAATTGTTTTTTAAAAAGTAAAAAGGTTTTTTATGTTTTGGAAAATGTAATTGTTTTTCATAAATGGTTGTCAGCAAGTTTTAAGTGTCAAGATGTCCTGAGACTGAACTGTGTGAGAATTAGTTGTATGGAGGAAAGGGAGACCTCTGTTAGCAGAGCGGCGGATGCCTTTTTATAATTCAGGGTTGCGTTTTGTGCCAAGGCTGTTCATAGAATAAATCCATGTTTTTCCTTTGTAACTTGGAGCTATTAAACCTCCTGGCTCCACGTGAGTGGTTCTTTCTCTTTCCTCCCTAAACGCTAAGTAAGCGGTAGTAAGAATACGCAAGGTGAGTTCTCCTCATGAGCTGCATACTGGTTGCCTCTGCTCTCATTTGTCACTTTCTGCCCCTGTTACCTAGGCCAAGTTTACGTCTGGCTCAAGCTCTGGCTCCTGCCCGAAGCCTGCCTTTCCTGCTCCGCTTTCTCGTCTGTACCCCTGATGTTCACGATCTGTTAGTGGAGCACTTAGTTTGTACACCAGTGGTGGTAAACGTATGCACACGTGCTGCAGCAGGCTGTTTGTATCATTGAAAGCTCTGTTACTGTGTTTTTCTTTCAAGTACCAGTCGTTTTTTCTAAACTAAAACCTCAGTGTTCAGGTTTAGTTGCAGTGTCGGCACTTTGCGATAAGTAAGTGGGTTTGGGGTTGCAGTTTGGGTGCTCTGTCTCTAAAAGGTTCGCCATCGCTGGTAGGATTTGGTAATCTATTGCTTTGTAGGCATTCGTTTTGTTAATTCTTCTGTCTACCTTAGTGCACCTAGGACAGTGCTCAACACGTTTTCTTTTGCATGAATAATAGATTTTAAGCTTTTAGACCTGTAGAAAAGTTTGCTTGAATGATGATGTAAATAAATTGTAGTTATTCATTTTTTTGTTTTTGTTTTTTTGTTTTGTTTTGTTTTTTGTACAAGAGATGGAACTCACAACCTTGTGCTTGCCAGGCAGGTGCTTAGGCCACTGAGCCCCACTTTGTTTTTTTGAAACAGGGTCTCACTGTGTAGTCAGGGTGGCCTTGAATTCACTGTCATTCAGGCTGGCCTTGAACTCCTGAGGATTACAGGCATGTGCCACCAGGCCCAGCTAGTTATTTGTTGTAAACCCAGTTTTTAATAAGTCTTTTAAAGATAGTAAAGTAGGTTAGAAATCACTGGTGATTTTGTTTGTGTTTTATTTTTTGTGTTTTTTTGGAGACAGGGTCTCTCTATGTTGTCCATAACTGGGTTTAAACTCACTATGTAGCCCAGGCTGGCCTCAAACTTGTAGTGATCTCCTGCCTCAGCCTCCCAAGTGCTGGGATTACAGGCGTGCACCACCACACCCTGCATCATCAGTGTTTGTTAAAAGTGAGGTCACACACATGCTTCCTTCAGAAATTGGTTCAGATCCTGTGGTTGTAGTACCACTTGTGATAGAGACTGGTGACTTATTTCACTTCCAAGGTCATTGGCTGTTCTGAGCAAGTCATAATAGTGAATTTTAGCAAAATGAAGCAGTTTCTAAAATTAGCCTGGCTTACAGTACAGGCACTGTTTACTAAGCAGGTTTAGCAGGTTTTGAGGTCAGGCTCTGGGTTGAAAGCGCTGGGGGAGCTGGGAGTGACATGACTCTCCCAGCCCAAAGCTAAGTGGTGTTTCTGGCTCTCTGCTTGGATGCTCTCCATCTCGAGGAGAGGAAGAGCACCAGGAGGTTACCCCCACTCCGAGACAGGCCCCTTCTCTGGATCAGACACACTGAGGGCTTGAAAGGCCCTAGAATCTCTTTGGTCTGTGCCTTTTGTGGTTATAGGGGCCTAAGTATTTGTGGGCGTTTGTCCTTATGAGTATAGAGATGGCATTAGCTTGCACCTGAAGTAGTACTAGAATTGTCTTATATGAAACACAGTTCATCAATTTATATTCTATCTCCAGTTTCTCTTAGGAAATTAAAGAAGGTAGTTTACACTCTGGCCTCCAAAGGGCTTCACTGTTAGTAGTTGTGAGGTAGTTTAACTGCTTTAGAACTCCGCGCTGCAAACACTCTCATCCACCCAAGCATGGGCACCAAGAGTGAGGAGCATGGGTTCTTTACTCTCTGTCACATCCGGGAATAACAGTTCCAGGACAGGGACCGCCTCTGCACGGTAAATACCCCGGGTTGTTATTTCTCAGAAGCAGCAAAAAAAGTTGACCAATCATAATAGTGAGTTGTAGTTTCTTTTTGTTGTTGTTGTTTTTTTTTTTTTTTTTAGACAGGGTAGTTCAGGCTGTCCTTGAATTTTCCGTGTAGCCCAGGCAGGCCTCAAACTTGTAGCAATCTTCTTGCCTCGGCTTCCCAAGTGCTGGGATTACAGGTGTGCACCATCGCACCAGGCTCTACTTCTTAAAAATAAGACCAAAACATCGAAAACAGGTCCAGCTTTAATCCTCAGCGATGATCATTTTTGCAGGTTTCTGTAGCAGGATCAGGCACTGCAAGAGGCTCCCTGTCTGTGAGAGAGGCTCCCTTGGGCCATATGGTAGAGCCCAGGAGTCATTCATTCACACCAGCACCATCACAGTCCCCACAAACACACACTGTTCCAGCCAGCTTCCCTCCTGGGTGATTTGCCTTTGACTTTCCTGGGCCTTGTTAATTTTTTCTTGTACTAATTCATTTCTCAGCACCCTTATGTAGACTTTATATGCAAGTATTTTATTGGATAATTGAAGGAGTTTCCTTCTGTGTGGTGTGCACTGTGCCTTTAGGGCCATAGAGGTGGCTAAGCTGTCGGAGCATCATCGTCAGCTTGTCGTTTACAGGATGAGTAAGGGCAGAGCAGTGGTTCATGTCTTCTTCAAGTGCTTCTGTGTTCAGACTCTGATTTCCCTGTTTATTCACTTTGCAACAAAGTCTTATAGTGGTACTTAAACATATGTAAAGGGTTTTGAGGAAGAGATATCCATTAACAATATTAAGGTTATAGTTCTGATACGTGTTCGTGAATACTCGGGAGGGTGATTGAAATTTATTTTAAATTCAGTGTCCATGAACCTCAGGAAATACGTATGCATGCATTGGTTTATTTTGGTGCTAGAGATTGAACCCAGAACCTCATGTATGCCAAGCATGTGCTATACTATGAGCCACATGCCCAGCCAAAAGGTAACACGGTATTATTCTCATGTCAGTGTCGTGTTTATGTGTCCCAGATTAAACCTTGGCTTCTGTAGCTGTGATTATTATTGTGCTTGTGATCCAGAGATGTATGTGACTATTGATCGTTATCGAGGTTTGTCATAAATTCTTAATATTGTTGCAGGCAAAACATTTTGGGTGAATAGATGTAAACTGTTAAGTTACATTTTTAAAGGCATACTTTTCTTCTTTTTTTTTTTTTTTTGCGGCACCAGGGATTGAACTCACGACCTTGCGCTTGCCAGGCAGGCACTTAGGCCGCTGAGCTAGATCCCCGGCCCTCATACTTTTCTTCTTTACTGAACTTCTTTTGGTTCCTTTTTAAGGTCAGTTTGTTATTATACTTTAAATGTTGAAATTAGTTGAACCTAACAGATGACAAAAAACCTGAGGAAAATGGAGGCGCGTGTAGTCTTACCTTGTACCTTCACATTTGAGTGTAGTTTATCACAAAATAATGATGAAGACTGCAGCATGAGATTTGAAGTAACCCACACACTTTAAAAACTTGATTATCTTCAGTATGGCATCTTTGTTGCTTGGAAGTGTAGGAATAATTCCCATCGCTGTCTTTTCTATGGTGATCCTTGATTCAAAGAGTTTTTTTTTTAACTCTTTCTGACCCTGGTGATGAAACAATAAAGTCTTTTTGTACTCCTCTTTGTGTTAGGGCTTTTACTGGGATGCAGCTATTTCTACTTAGTTTTATCCGGGCTGAAACTGGAAGAAAGTATTGTCATATATTCCATAGGCTTGTTATAAATGTTGTTAAGTGAATGACTTTATAAAGATAAATACCAGTAGAGCTCCTTGTAGAATTTCTACATGTTGAACAGTGGGCAAGTCTCTTAACCTCTCTGCATAAGTTTGAGGTTCCACTTTTCTAAAATGGGCAAAATAATAGGCTACTTCATGTAAGCAAGTGTGATGATTACATGATGGTGTGTGGAAGCCCAATGTAAGTGATAATTAGTAATGAGACAGCATGGTCTAATGCAGCGGCATTTTTCCAGTAAGTTCCATTCACTGAATGTGTGTGCTTTGGTGTGGGTGTTCATTACCAGAAGTGTGTAGTCATATTATGTAGGTGACTGTGTACACACATCCTTGTTCTTTGGGAACTATATATTCTTGTATGTATGCATGTATGTGTGTATGTATGTATGCGTGCATGTATGTATGTGATACTGGAGATTGAACCCAAGGCTTTCAGCTAAGCTACATCCTAACCCCTTTCATTTTTTTTTTTTTTTGAGGCAGAATCTTGCTAAGTTGCTAAGTTGCTCAGGTTAGACTCAAACTTGCAAATACTCCTGCCTCAGCCTTTTTGCTTGGATTCTTGATATTTTAGTCAATTCTTATTGTCCCCCCCAAATCAAATTCTCATATAATTTTAGTATTAGGTAAAGAGAGGTTTATAAACTCAGCTGCCCTAAGGACCTCAGAATTAAGTAGCTGAGTATGTTGACCACATATGTCATATATTCATTATTTTAGTTTTTTGACTTTCTTTAATAATCAAATTATTATACTCCTACCTGACTTGAAAAATGAAATCATGCTGAAAACTCTGATATATCTTTTAAGAAGAAATTCCTTATTTTCACTTTTAAGACCCACTACCATCAAGCCTAACCTACTCTTTGTAATGTTATTTATTTATATATATTGAGGATTGAACTCATGACCTCACACTTGCCAGGCCAGCGCTTATGCCGCTGAGCTAAATCCCCAATCCCAGTAATGTAAATCCTAATTTTAACCAACCTGGTTTGCATACTTGTTATTTATTTATTTTTTGTCTTTTAGAGACAGGGTCTTGCTATGCAGCTCAGGCTGGCTTTGGGCTCACTTTGTAGCCCAGGCTGGTCTTGAACTTGCAAGGATCCTCCTGCCTCAGCCTCCCAAGTGCTGGGATTACAGGTGTGCACCACCAGGCCCGGCTTTGCATACTTGTTTACACAAGTATTCGTTCTTCTTTGGTCCTATCCAATTTGAAGACCCTGCTCGAGCCAGCCTTGATGTCTCAGAGAGAGCAATGAAATCGGATCATTTTTTCTGCCTCTGTCCCTGGCTCACCCAGTCTGCTATTAGCTCACTCTCAGGTTTAGGATTTGGGGCTTTTTGTGTCTTAAACGCTATCTTTTCCTGTGAAGCCTCACTTGACAATGGAACTACTCTTTCCATTGCATTCTGTAGTATTTATTATCTATACCATGACCACACTTTTCTTTTTGACAATTTAAATGTTTGAATCAGTCTTTCCACTCCTGAGCCAGATGGCGAGCTTCCGTAGGGCAGGTTCACCGTGTGCCTCAGCCCCTGGTTCCATGCTGGACACCACAACCTCGGTCCCCAGGTTTTCGGTGATGAAGAAGATCATGTGTTTTATGATGCCTTTCAGAAACTTTTGTGTTGTAGGTAGCAACAATTACAGAGACAAATGAGTCTGCAGATTCAGAAGGTGTAATTGATTCTCATAAACGTAGAGAAATTCTTTCACGAAGACCCTCTTACAGGTGAGTTAATGTCATTTCTTACTGAATGATATTTTTTTTCCAAAAAGGTAGAATAATTATAGATCAAAGCAATGTTCTTGTGTAGCTTTTCTTCTGTTTTAAGTCTCCTTCATATACCTTAATTACTTGTGTCATTAAACTATGTTTTAGAATACTGAATGAACTTTCCTCTGATGTGCCTGGTGTTCCCAAGATTGAAGAAGAGAAGTCAGAGGAAGGAGGAAGGCCCTCTAACATCACCACCATGGCAGTACCAACTAGCATATATCAGACTAGCACGGGGCAATACAGTATGTATGCGGCAGTTTGCTATGATACAGCGCTAGCTTAAGTCTCCTCCCGTTACACTGAGGCAACTCTGGTATTAGCAATACATTGTTCCATTTTAAAATGCACCTTTACTACCTAAAGTGTGTATCATAGAATGAAAAGTACACATGAAAACCATGAGAGATTTGAACTGACATCTATGGGACACTTTTGAAAAGTAAAAATTTTTATTGCTGAATATAGGAGAAAATTTGGCAGTAAAAATGAAAGAAAGATTTTTCGACTTATATGTTTATGTTCATTACAAGTAAAAGTTAAAAAGTTTTCTTTTGTCTTTATGCTGCATGCAAACGTATATTTGTCTTCCATTCTTGTTGGCTTTTGTTACCAATATATTACTAATCTAAAACAGGTACATGTTTTCTAAATTATGTTTTAAATCAAATTCTGTTTTTACTACTCTCTACTGTGTTAATATGTGGTGTATTTTTTTCTAAAACAGAATGAAAAAATGATTTAATTTTTAAAACTATAGCTACTGGATAGATTTTATTTGAAATTTTATACACCGAAAGCTCTAAATAAACAGATACATTTACTTTTAGTCTTGTGCATTTTAATGGACTGTTAATTCTGTGATTTTTGCTCTAATTAAAGCACTAGTTCCCCTCCCCCCCAAAGTGGAGAATGTTTGATACATAAAAATGTTAACAAATGAGAGCTGGAGAGCAATGTAAAAGAGGAGGAGAGAGGACGGAGGAAAAAGCTACATTGGTACTGAACTATGTGATATTTAGTACTGTGTTTGTTTAAATAAGGTGTCAGGATTTTAGATATATTCTGTTTTTCTTTTAAAAAGTAGCAATACCTAGAAAAGCCTCAAGTCCTTAAGACCTGGCTGTTAAAACAAGTTAGTCTTCTTTCATATATGGGAAGATCGTATGTAGTCATTCTTTTTGAGGGGGAAAGGTTACAATTTTCTTGTAGTGGTAATAGATTTGCAGTATTAAACTATCAAACTAATTCTCCTTTGGTGATTTTTGGGAAGCTTCTGTGATGCTACCCATGAGAACGGGGGTGTAATGAATCCATGGCCTCTTTGGGATGCTGAATGGACCTGTTCGAAGCTGGCATTAGGGTAACAACTCCCTGCGCCCCACCTGCAGAATTAGACTTGAGGCGTTTGCTGCAGTTTATCACTTCTCTGATAACATGCTTTATCGTCTGACCCATACATTGCTTTGGCAGCTGGTTGGCAGGATGGCACCAGGTCCCAGAGCTTCATGCCTCTCAGTCCCTGGAGGGGCTAGGCAGCCTTGGCCTTGAGCAGCTGCATCAGTTTGCCCCAGAGGGGTATCCCCGAGTTATCCTTTTCTCTGTGTGTCATGACAGGGGAAATACGGGAATTACTGCTGAGTAATGCTAACACCTCTCAAAGTTCTGGATGTGATCCTAGAGGCTGTCATCTTGACATTCTTTGGCATATCCTAACGCGGCTTAGGAATTCTCATAGAAGCAGGTAAGGTAATGAGGAAGTGGATACCATAGGTTAATTTCCCCAAAGTATTGGCTGAACATTTGAGACAGTGAAATCACACGGGGTTGAGTGGATGTTGCAGCTGCAGACAGTGCAGGCAGAAATCCTGTTTCCGTTTGGTAATTCATTAATCACAGAGAGGCTTTCTCTTTGCATCTCAGGTTTTAGTCTTTGAAATGGAAATACTTTAATTTGCCCAATTCTGGGGTTTGTGTGGAGACAGATGCAGGAAGGTAGCAGGTGAAGGGGTCAGAAACAGAGGTGGCTACTGGAGCTTCATTCGCGTCTGTTAGTGTCTCCCTCCGGCCAGGCCCGCTGCTGCTATTCCTTGGGTCTGGGTGCAGGCTCCCAGCGGGGGACTCAGCACTAGACCTCCATGTGCGCACTGAGGGGCGATGAGCGGAGTGGATGTTGAATTCCGGGTGAGAACTAGAGAACTGCACTTTGGGAAATCATTTATCTGTGCTGCCACATAAGAAGTCGTGGACTCTGTAAGATACTTAATTTAGTCCTGTACAGTATGATCCTGGCTTTTTTTTTTCCAGGACCTTCTCATAGCTACATCCCACAAGTTTATGATACAAGGGGATGAAACCATTTATTCATTTTGTTTATTGAGCACCTGCTCTGTGCTAGGTTTTTTGTGCTTTAACATGTTGTGGCTATAATACCTGTAGACATGATTCTAAAACATTGTTTCTGTGACCTCAAGTGAACACATTTTCAGCTAAACAAACACATTAAAATTAAAATATATGACATCAAACAAAATTCATTACATCCAGCCATGAAGATCCAAGAAAGCAAACATCTCTCATCTTTTTCATACTTCCCTAAGAAGTAAAATATCTCCCCTAAGTCTTTCACTGTGAGGGTGGAGTCCTGAGACCCTTGAAATCTTTGGAGCATTGAAGATACTGTTTTCAAAGTGTGTATAGACTAGGAGGCACAGGGCGAACCCACCACAGTGATGCCCCATCAGTTTCTCAACTTGACACCGCTGACGTGCGCATCGCTCAGTTTCTGGCAGCTGCACTGTTAGACTGACTGTCAGCGAACTAACACGCAGCATGTGTGTCTGTGCTGAAATCTTTTAAAAATTTAACCCTCCCTGGCGTGGTAGCACACACCTATAATCCCAGCACTTGGGAGACTGAGGCAGGAGGATCACTGTGAATTCAAGGCCAACCTGAGCTCTATAGTGAGTTCAAGGCCAGCCTGGAATACATCGTGAGATCTTGTCTCAAAAATGTTTAATTAATATATTAACCCGGGCTGGGGATCTAGCTTAGTGGCCTAAGTGCCTGCCTGGCAAGCACAGGTCATGAGTTCAATCCCCGGTGCCGAAAAAAAAAATTAATATGTTAACCCTAAAAATTAAAACTTTAAAAATGTTAATCCTTATTTCTGTGCTGAGCAGTAGAACCTTAGCTGAAAATCTATTATTCTTACTCTTTTCATAATTCTGATAGGTGGTGCATACTATCAGAGTATCACCTGGGTGGCGATTTACTTCAGTGTCACTAAAATCATTTGGAAGCAACTTGGGCATAATTCAGAGTATATTTTTATCATTGTTGTAATATTGTATTTACAATGATTTATATGCATTGTGTTATTCTTATGACATGTTTTTAAAATCTTCATTGTGATATCTAGTTAGCTAGTTTATATTTGATTTTTAAAAAAGAGATAACCATTGGTTCTGATTAATTTCCCCTGCTCAAACTAAAATGTGCTGTTGTAATCTTTATGTTAAAGTATATGAACCATTTGGGTATTTTAAAAATAGTTGTCTAAAGCCAGGCCTGGTGGCGCACGTCTGTAATCCCAGCACGTGGGAGGCTGAGGAAGGAGGATTGCTGCGAGTTCAAGACCAACTTGGGCTACAAAGTGAGCTCAGGGTCAGTCTGAACGTCATAGTGAGACTGTGTCTCAAAAAGACAAGGGCTAGGGATTTAGCTCAGTGGCCTAAGCGACTGCCTGGCAAATGTGAGGTCATGAGTTTGATCCTTGGTGCTGCAAAAAAAAAAAAAAATTGTCTATTAGTGAAATTTTAAAACAAAACTTAGATCATTCCTTTGAAAGTTTAAGTTAATATGTTAACTTTAAACATGACTGGCTAATTTCAGTGTTAAAGGAAGTCTACTTCATATTTGTTGCAACTCCTGCAGTTGAACATAAATTTGTATGAGTCAATAGTATTGTCATTAGATCTCTCCAATTTAACATTTTATATTTTAGGATTATCTTGACATAGATAAGATTTTGTAGGTGTGAGCTTTAAAACCAAAATATATGGTATACTATATATTATGTGTTGAAAGCCACTTTGTTTTAGTGATAAATTAGAAAAGTAGTTGGCCAAATGAAGGTACAAACTCGTAATTGCATTTGAGTAATTCAGTGGAAATTTTACTGCCTATTTCTAAAGAATATTGTTTATAACTAAAAACATCTAAGAGAATGGAGAAGGCCAAGAATCTAGACTCTGTCTGCTTCTCTTTTCTTTTAATTTAGTTGGGTGGTTTCAAGGGAAGAGGAAAATGCCATGGATTCTAGCAGTGTCAAAAAGTTCTGAATATATCATAAACTCAAGTGTTTATAAGCTTTTTAAAAGTCTTGTTCCGCAAAGCAATTGATGTTCTTTACCAATTCAGCATTAAAGAATAAGAGTAATTTAAGAACGAGAAGCAATGGTAATACATAGCCTACTGTATACTCTCCCAATATGGGATAATTAAAAACAAAACTGGAAGTTCTCTAATATTTCTTTTCTTTCTCTGTTAAGTTGCTATAGCCCAAGGTGGAGCAATCCAGATTTCTAACCCGGGATCTGAAGGTGTTCAGGGACTGCAGGCATTAACAATGGCAAATTCAGGAGCTCCTCCTCCAGGTGCTACAATTGTGCAGTATGCAGCACAGGCAGCTGATGGCACCCAGCAGTTCTTTGTCCCAGGCAGCCAGGTTGTTGTTCAAGGTATATTTTATTAATCTCATACATTTACAGTACCTATAGATTATTACGTCATGCCCTTTAGTGGTGATTTCGTAGTTTTATAAAATACACCCGAGGTAGCTTTTGGGGGGAGGTCACTTGCCAAGGCTCGGAGAAAAGATATTTTAATTATTAAACAAATTAAGTAGTTTGTATGATACTAACTCGTTAGATTTCACTGGCTCTAATGAAAGGTTCAACTCAGTAGCACAATACAGAAAGGAAGTGGGAAAATGAATGGATTTTTAAATTAAGCAAACAGCCTTCGTTTGGGGGTCATAAATGTTGTACCTAATCTATTTCTAATCTCCTGTTGTCTGAGGATTTAAGTATACAGCCCATGATTCCTCGAATGTTGGCATTTCCCTAGCTATTATATTTAAGCCTAAATTTAAGACAATGCATTTAAAAATAAACACTGGGTTTTTTGTTTTTATTTATTATAGCCTGAGTCTTCGGAATTCATTTTAGCTCTTATGAAAGCTGATGGTAGCGAAATAAAATAATTGTAATGTAACCTAAGCTTTTTTAAGGTTTCGTAAGGTTTCAGTTAAATTTGAGTTGTGTATCATTTTAATTTCATTCAGTTGGCTTACAACAACTATAATACCACTTTCAAAATCATTTATTTCTGTTCCTCTGAGTCCATTTGCTTAGTATTCATAGCACTAATTTTAAGGAAAAGAATATCAATTCTTTTAGTTTGCAAGTGTTACAAATATGGAAGAAAGATTGCAGTTGATAAATTTGTTGGTGATTAATAAGCTTTACTGTTCTGTATTTTGGGGGTTTATATGGACTCTAGTAAAATTAGAATGAAGAAATAAAGTGGTGATATTTATGGAGTAAAAAATTCATACTTTTTTTTTTTTTCTCTTTTTGAGACAGGGTCTCACTATGCAGTTCAGGCTGGCCTTGAGCTCATTTTGTAGCCCAGGCTGGTCTAGAACTCACAACAATCCTCCTGCCTCAGCCTCCTGAGTGCTGGGATCACAGGCGTGCGCCACCACACCTGGCTAAAAAATTCATACTATTTAATGTAAAACTACAGCCAGCTGTGTTATTTTTCCCAGTCATGAACCCTCTTTGTCTGAATAATCTTGAGGAATAGTTACAAATTTGATTCTTTGGCAAATAGTGTTTTTATAATTTTTTGTTTTATATAATATACATGTAAATTTTGTACTTTGAACTCATTTTCTTCCATAAGTCATAAAGGTATTTTTTTATATTGTCTTCTATGAACTTTATAGTTTTAAGTTCTTAATCCATCTAGAATCTATTTCTTGTAGTATCAGTTGGGAATCTGTTTCAAGTTTTTTTCTCTCTATATGGAGCCTCGCCCAATGGTTTTTCCTTTCTTAATTTACAAGAAAACCTTAATTTTACAATAGGTTCTCATGTATTCTTGGATCTGTCACAGAAATTTATTCTCACCATTCTTTCCTGTATTTGTTTTGGGCGGTACTGGGGATGGGCAGATTTACCCAGCTCCTCACACACAAGCAAGCACTCTCCCCCTGGCCATTATCCCAACCCTTTTACAATTTTATTTTGAGACATGGTCTCCCTAAATTGGCCCAGTCTGGCCTTGAATTTGCAACCCTCCTGCCTCAGTCTCCTGAGTAGCCGGGATTGCAGGCATGTGCCAGCACATCTGGTTCTCCTTTTTTTTTTTTTTGTAT
>RJWT010020001.1:0-18159 GCA_004365215.1 Cuniculus paca | reverse complement strand
AATCTTCTTGATGACTTGCTGCATTCTGTTTGCCAGTATTTTATTGAGGATTTTTGCATCTATGTTCATTAGAGAGATTGGCCTGTAGTTCTCTTTCTTGGTTGGGTCTTTCTCTGGTTTTGGTATTAGGGTAATACTTGCTTCCAGGAATGATTTAGGGAGACTTTCTTCCCTTTCAATTTCATTGAAGAGTTTGAAGAGTGTTGGCATTAAGTCTTCCTTGAATTTCTTGTAGAACTCAGCTGTGAATCCATCAGGACCTGGACTTTTCTTGGTTGGTAAGGTTCTAATTACATTTTCGATTTCATTAACTGAAATTGGATTATTCAGTAGTTTTACATCTTCTAGGTCCAGTTTTGGTAATTGATATATTTCTAGAAATCTGTCCGTTTCTTCGGTGTTATTGAACCTATGAGAATAAAGATTTTCAAAATAGGTATTGATGATCTTCTGTATTTCCACAGGGTCTGTAGTGATTTCACCCTTTTCATTCCTTGTTGCATGGATTTGAGTTTTCTCTTTCCTTTTTTTAATAAGGTTGTCTAGTGGCTTATCAATTTTATTTATTCTTTCAAAGAACCAGCTCTTTGATTCGTTGATTCTTTGTATTGTTTTCTTAGTTTCAATTGCATTAATTTCTGCTCTGATCTTTACAATTTCCTCCCTTCTTTTGGCTTTGGGTTGGGCTTGTTCTTCTTTTTCTAGGTGTTTCAGGTGTAACATCAGATTGTTTATTTGCATTCATTCCATTTTCCGGATGTGGGAATTCACTGCAATAAATATCCCTCTGAGGACTGCTTTCATTGCATCCCACAGGTTCTGGTAGGTTGTATTTGTATTTTCATTTGCTTGTAGATATTGTTTAATTTCTTCTTTAATTTCCTCTGTGACCCACTGATTGTTCAGGAATGTGCTATTTAATTTCCATGTGTTTATGCAGTTTTTGCAATTTCTTTTGTCATTAATTTCCAGATTGATGGCACTGTGATCAGATAGTATGCATGGGATAATTTCAATTCCTTTGCATTTATTTAAGTATGTTCTATGGGCCAATATATGGTCTGTTCTAGAGAATGTACCATGTGAAGCTGAGAAGAATGTATACTCTGATGTTGTTGGGTGGAAAACTCTGTAGATGTCTACCAGGTCCATTTGTTCACAGGTTTGATTCAATTCTGTTATTTCTTTGCTGATTTTCTGTCTAGTTGATCTGTCTCTTTGAGTCAAGGGTGTGTTAAGGTCTCCTGTTATAATTGTGTTATTGCTTATTTGATTTTTCATTTCTATTAGTGTTTGTTTTATATAGTTGGGTGCTCCCATATTTGGTGCATATATATTTAAGATTGTTATTTCTTCCTCTGAGTATGTTTTTAATGTATTATATTTTGAGTTTGTTTTTTGAGACAGGGTCTCACAATGCAGTTTGGGCTGGCCTTGAACTCACTTTGTAGCCCAGGCTGGTCTCGAACTTGCAGTGATCCTCCTGCCTCAGCCTGCTGTGTGCTGGGATTACAGGTGTGCGCCACCACACCCAGATCTGTTTCGGGTTATTTTATATTCCATGATAACTACTAGTATATGTATAGCTCAGCTGATGACTTTTGGGGGAAATTTTCATCCTTGGTACTCTACAAATGTATACAAATTCCAGAATACTTCTTGCTGAGGTGGCAGATAAGAGAATATTTATCTCATTGATGTTAGAGTGTTACATAAAAGGGATGATTACCTCCTGTCAGGTGCTGGAAAAACTGATACTTTTTGTTGTTGTTCCTTTTTGTAGGAGTTGAATTTGCATTTATTGCATTATCGTTTTCTGTGTAATTAGTGAAGGTGGTACAGTAAGCAGAAAAACAATATACCTTCCTTGTCTACATCTGGTCTCTCAGCTGTCCGTAGGACTATTTAGGCATAATCACTACCAATTATGAGATGATGATGATTCACTTAGTGAGGCATCATGTCTAGGATACCCCCAAACTGCCAGTCATATCAGTGCCTATTGATATTTTTCAAAACTGATTTTTAACCTTGCAATATTTTTAACAGCCTATTATTGTTAAAAAGCTTTAAACAGTTATAACATGGTTTTTTAAAAATAGCTTTAAACAGTTGTGCTGTGATTGTTTTCCCTCTTTTCTAACTTATTTTCACCTTGTTGAAAGGCAGAAAAACCACATATGTAGGTTGATGTTATTACATAAGAAGATTCACACAGTCTCAAAGGCATGCAGAAAATACAGGATAAGAAGGAACTTGGTAATGGATATCTGTCTATCTGGCTTGTCATGAACTCAAATCCAAGTGCAGTGCATTTTTAAAATGTATTTTCTCCTTGAAAACATTTTATGTAAAAAAAAGGATTAAGAAAATTTAATGTATGGAGAAATATCACCCACAGTCCTACCACTTGCAAGGATTTCTATTTGATTATCAGAATGGACCGCATCTCAGGGACCAAATAGTTCTTTAAATTTTACCTTCATGAAAGTTCTAATCCACTGTGTCACAAGGATGCTTCATGACATTTTAAAGCAGGTAGAGGATGCTTTGAATATGTCGTTCTTAACCTTTTGGATCCCTTGGGCAGCCAAACATACTGTTCGAAAGTTAAAGAGAATATAGAATCATTAGCAAATGATGAACCAGTTTTATGGTGTTCCTAGGTGGCTTGTAAGGGACATGGGACTTGCAAATATCATGGTACAGTAAGCTCACAGATCAAGGGTAAGAGTTCCCATTGGGTCCTGGGAGGACAGTAACATCTCTTGGTTGTTGCAGAGTAATACTCTTACTAATAATGTACTTAATCTGTTGTCTTTGACTACTACTAGTATATAGAAAATGTTTCTGTATGCCAGCCTCTGATCTGGGTGCTGGGGATTGAATAGAAAACAAGCCACATGATCCTTGTCCCTATGGAACTTTCTGTCCAGTGGAGAAAATAAATATTGACTAATGATAAACCTGGGATTATCATAAGAGAGAAGTGCAGGATGGGAGAATCCTGGGGTGGGGAAGAGAACATGTAAACAGGAGGACTCACTTAGTCTGATGAGTCCAGAAAAGCCACCCAGAGGAGGTGGTTATAAAACCTGACCAGTGGGTTGATAGGAGTTAGGCCAGGAGGATGGAAGGAAGAAGACCTCAGGCAAAAGAAAACTGCCAAAACCCTAAAACAGAAAACATGACATTTTCGGGAAGTTGAAAAATGTTCAAGAAGAGAGTGGCTCAAAAAGAGCTGAAATGGCAAATGCTTCATTAAAGAATCAACATTCAGTGGAAACCAACACATTCCTCCCCTGAGGTCCTCCAGGATGCTGGCCTCTGACTGACTTTGATTTCTAGGGAAATTCCAAATCTTGCAACAGTGACTGTTGAATATCAGAGCTTTGATCAAAATTGTCTGCTGTGAAACATACTGGAGAAACTTCCCTTTTCCTGTTTTGGCCAGCATATCTGTCTTCATTCATTTTCTGGCCTAAAGCAGTGTGAAGTGAGAGGCTCCTTTTTGAACTGGACTAGGTGCATTTAGTTGAGAAGAGTTTCTACCTATGACCCTAAGACCTACTGCAAGAGAAACTTTCTGAGTTGGGCTGGTGGCACACCAGGCCTTAATTATAGCACATAACAGTTTGTGAATGACAGAATGAAATTACAGAATATAAAATGCAAATGGGGAAAAAATACCTAGTTATGCTAGTTATTAATAGCTTCTATAAAATGTTTTAATCTGTATTTTTGTTGTACATAATTTTTATCTGTTAGAAATTACTGAATTTTAAGTTGTTTCATACTATAATACTCTAATCTCAAACTCTTAAAAATATCTAAAATTTGGAATTGCATCAGAATAATGGTTTATGAAATATGAAACAAGGTAACAGTTCTGTTGCTTACATACAGATTTTTGTAATATATTTGGAATGTTTAGGAATCTCTTAACTTTAATTGTGCAACTTATGTAAAATAATAAAGCACCTTTCAGCCCATGAAAAACGAATTGCCTCTTTTAAGTTAAGATGTTTCTGGATTAAAAACAAACAACTTGAATTCCTAAGAAAGTAGAACATGAAGAGCAAAAGCAGCATGTGCATAGTAAAGGCAGTTGCTGTTTTTGAGGGGCAGCCCAGCTTAAAGCAGACCAAACCCCTTGCTGAGCCAGAGACATACCTTGCAAGCCTTACAGAGGAAGTTACCTCAGTAAGAATAAGGAGAAGCTAAAGAAGAAAGAACAAAGTTAAATTGAAAAGAAGAGAGAGCAGTGGAGAAAATGAAGACTTAAGAACAAAAGTCCAAGATAAGTGTTTCTACCCCTGGAGGAAATGGATGCCTCTCCTGTCCTCAAGTCTACCAAAAGTACTGGGAGCAAGGAAAGCCTTGAAAGCACAGTGAATGCCACAGTTGCTGGCCACAGTCGTTCCAAAAGGCTCTGTGTGTATTTAACCAGGGAAGACTATCTCTGAAGGAATACATAAGCAAGCAGCCTGACCTTGGGCCAACACTGAAAGGAAATGTCCTGAAATTTATTCTACTACAAATAGTTGCAATGCAATGTGCTATCAAAGGATAGCATCAGTGAAGTCTTTATTGGGTAAGAGGGTGGGAGTGACAGTGTTGGCCTCAAAATATAGATGCTATAAAATGACTCATTCAAGATAGTGAAGAAAGTTTCTGTGAGTAGATGGCTTGTGAACAATCAGCAATTAACTTCCTTCACCAAATGTGCCACAAACTCTTGTACTGTCTTAAACTCAATCATCTGAAAAATTATAACCCCTTCTGAGTATGTTGTGTTTATCATCACTAAAATCAGTGAGCTGCTGCAGTGACGTGTATGGAAGCAGTTAATATGGAATGTTGAGTTGGATGGGTTTTTCTGGTCGGCATATATTTTCCTGCATACAGTTCAGGGTCCTCCTGTTGTCCTTACATGCTTCAGATATGTACCATTTAGTTTCTCTTCCTTGTCACCAAATCATACCTCTGGGGACCATTTCTCCCAATCTCTTCCTTAACCTAACTTTTTCAGCACTTCTCAGCTTTAGGACAAGAAGGCTACCTCTTAAGGAGGTCATCAACTGGTCAGTCTTTCTGTGAATTAACTAATCTTTAGGGGCAAACTTTTGGTCAGTGGCACTTGAAGTTTTTATGGTTGCTGAGCACCAAAGGATTTTTTTGTTTATCTCTAAAATCAAATTTTTAAAATGACTTGTTTTCTGGTTTTGTTTTGTTGCTTTTGATTTGTGTTTATAACCATTGTTTATGGTTAGAGTGTTAGAAAGCAGGTACATACGTAGGTAAATTTGATTTTATTGCACTATCTTTATAACACTATCTCAAGTTTCTACTGAGTGTTGACAATATAAAATGAAGTTTAGGATTAAAAGCTTGAAGACAAAGAGCTGCTGCTACATGGAAATGAAACTGTGCATACCAATTATTTGGAAAGCTTCTTGATTTGATTGGGTGGTAACAATTCTGTTATAGAATCTAGAGAAAATTCTAGATCCATAGAGACAACTCAGAGGCCCAGGCTGCAGAACTAGCCAGTGAGCCTTTGGATACTCTCAGAGGAGTTTGGCTTTAACAACTTGAAGTTTGTAGCACAGATAAACTAGAAATGGAGAAATAAAGATCTCTTATATTTAAGGGAAAACAAATTTCTAGGTATGTAGGGTAAAGATTTTTATTTTTGTGAGCAAACAAGTTCCAGAAGAAACGGATGTTTTTCAGTTCTTCGACCTCATATCTATAAACCCTAGTAAGTCTGCTTAAAATTGACAGAAACTCAGAGATATGAGATTTTAAGGAGGTAAAGTATAAAGCTGAATGTAATGAACTTGTAGGCATAGCTAATTTAAGGCATATTTCATATAGAGTCTTCTGGTGATGGTCAAAGGAGGTGTCTTATTGCCATGGTGTAGGAAGTTAATCTTTTATGTCACCTGTCTCCTGGTGGGAGGTGGGAGTGAGGGTCTACACACATTGTGTACATTGTGTGTGGTGTTGCATGTCATGTCACTTCCAAGTCATCGCACTGGTGATTTTTTTTGGGGGGGTGGACATTGAATGCCAAAGAAAAGAATTAGAGCCACAAAACAAAACAAAGCAAAACAAACAAACAAAAAACATTAAGCAGAATGGCACTATTATTCTGAGACTTACTCTACAGTAGAGGAGGCCTTTTGTCTCTCAGGTATATACCTAAGTTAGGTGAACTAAAGGAACTAAAAACTATAAAAACCTCCTTTGAAAGTTGAGCTGAAATGTTTAGCAGCTGATTATTACAGTAAAGAAGCACTAAAAGCCATATTTCAAGTAGATGTTGACCTTGGCCATTTATAAAGACCAGAAGTAGAAGTGGCTGTTCTGTCTTGAGGGATGAGGCAGGATATCATCTGTGTCTTGTCAGATGCAAAAGCACAATAAAGAATATACACCATACTGCACTGTGCAGTGTAACAATTTCATAGCAACAGGGAGATTCTTGGGGGCTGAGAAGAGACAGAATAGTGAGTCTATTGTATAGTGGGTCCACATTTACCAAATGATGCCATGTTTTGTGAATGACAGATACCAATCACAGTAGAATACTCAGGAAAAACAAGTTTCCATTCACATGGAAATTGAAAAACAAAATACTTTAAGCTAAAAACCCACTTTTAAATTATATTTTTAACTCTAAAAATATTTCATGTAATTTTCTGTTTGAATTAAGGAACTCGTAAGCCATTCTCTAAAACTTAGCTAATATGTGAGGAAGTATGTTTTCCTTATCACTGAAATTTTCTTGTGAATATTTGCTTAAAGTGCTGAAGGATAGCTGAGTCCATTCCATTTAGTGTCAGATTTAGTTCCCAAAGTCATGTTTGTGTTCATTGTTCCTTTTAGCAAATGCTTATTTGAATTTATTTATGTATTTATTTTTTGCTTATTTGAATTTAAAGAGGCCAAATTACTGGAAAACAGATGGAATTTAGGCACATAGCTAACTCTTTTAAAGAGATAATGAAGAAGCCACTATAGACTAAAGATTACCTCTAATTCAAGGAACTAGTTGTTTGGGGGTCTGCAGGTTCAGGAGTGATTGATTACCTAACACAGTAAAAACTGCTGAGGAAAGAAATCTGTCTTCTAGTTTAAGATGATTGCTTGATTAGTAATTGCCTGAACTTTGGGTTAATTCAGGTCAAAAATTTACCTGAATTTATAATTGGGTGTGATGGTGCATGCCTGTAGTCCTAGTTACTCCAAAGACTGAGGTGGAAAGAGGAGGATCCCTTGAGCCCAAGAGTCCAACATCCCATTTTTTAAAAAAAATTTTTTTAAGCTTCATAGACTAGCAAAGTTTGACTTAAATATTGCTGACAAACCTGGAAATACCACTTCCACATGATCTTTAAGATTATTCTGAAATAAAGGCTAGTAAAGAAATTCTGTTCTTGCACCAACTCACATTAACTGGACATGACGTTCATGAATTCTGTTAAGACATTAGTTCCTACTTAAAAAAGCTCATTGTGGTGGGCATGTTCAGAGATCAAGTTTAAAGGTTTGCTGAAGTTAAGTGCATTGTTAGGTTTTTGGTATTGATTACATCTGAGGCACAGGTGGGAATGGAAGATTTGGGGCTGGGGGAGAGAGACTAAACATTGAAGTATTCCACATTTTCAGTTGACTTATTGGAAGGAAAAGGATCATAAAACTGAAAAACCTTATTTTAGAAAAATTCATGTGGATAGATAGGAGATGAGACTTACAGAAGTTTTTGTTTTCTGGCACTGGGGATCAAACTCAGACCTCGCAATTGCTAGGCAGGCACTTAAGCCTCTGAGCTAAATTCCTGGCCCTTAGAAGTTATTTTAGGTAAATAAGATAGGCTATCTTCCTCTGAAATTAGCCTCTACCATCTACTTCATAGGAAGTATTGACAAGAGGTTAGTAAACAATCCTGCAGGCTCCTCTGACTTTAGATACAGAGTACATACAATCTAAAATTACAGTAATTGGGATTCTATACAAATGAATCACACACAATTTTCTTCTCATTTTCCATGTGCTTCAGAAGATTTTCCAAACATCCTTTGGCTACCCAGTTTGAGTTCTTGTTTCTTACCAAGTGTGTTAAGGCACAGTATAGACAGGCATTTTAAGATTTCAGATTTTAAGAAATGCACTAACCATGGAGAGAAGGATGAGTACTCCAAATATTTATGCCTCTGTGGGTAAATATTAGAAACACAAATTGTGACAGTTGACATGCCATCTAGTGTTCCAGGGTAACCACTCATCACAAGAAGTGTCCTCAGCTGCTAACCACATGCTAGATCACCTCTGCTGTTGTTGACGCTTCAGGCTTTTCAGGCATGGAATTTTTCCTCAGTTCTCGAAACAAGAAAAGAAACACACATTGTTAGAAGAATGAAAAGGAAAACCTGAATGCTTTATCACTTAACCTTAATGTTAATATCATTCATTTCTGGGGCTGGGAATGTAGTTCAATGGTAGAATTCTTGCCTAGAATACACCAGGACCTGGGTTCAATTCAAATCCCAGCACTACAAAAAACAAAAATGAAGCTGGGGATTTCGCTCAGTGGTGTAAGCGCCTGCCTAGCAAACATGAGGTTGTGAGTTTGATCCCCGGTACAAAAAGCAAAACAAACTCCACTTATTCACATATGTATCATCTGAAATATCCTGTATAGTCAGAATGAAAGAATTCTTTTAATATCAAACTCATTGTCTTTTATCAGAACTCTTTTTTGGTAATAAGGCAAGACTTTCATGGTACATACATATGTACTTTCTCCCTCAGCCCTGTACAGAGAGAGAAGTAAATGAAGTCTCTCTTTTTTAAGCCTACTAAGCATACTTAAATATTTGTTCCTTGGGTGATAGGGATTCCTATAAGCTTGTACTGTGTTATTACCCTGGTGGAGTCACCTAAGCACTTAAAATGTAGCTGAGGGATAACAATATGATCTGAAAAAATAGGAACATATCAGAAGGTAATGACTATTTACTGTAGCCTAAAGGCCTGGTGCAGGATTTGAGAAATTGTTTTTGTAGAAGGCCAAATAGTAAATGTTTTAGGCTTTGCAGGCAGTAGATATGCAGTCTTAGCACAGCTGTTCTGCTATTGTAGTACAAAAGCAGCCACAGATAATATGTAACCACTGAGCACAATTGTGCTCCCATAAAACTTTATATGTGTAATTTTCATTAAATTAATTTATATATTAAATAATTCTTTCAACCATTTAAAAATATAAAAAATTATTCCTTGCTCACAAGCTAGGAATTGGCTGTGGGTAGGTTGCCAATCCCTGGTCTAGCTATAGGAAGCATTAGAATTTAAAAATACAGTGTCATATATCAGTTTCTCTTTTTTTATATAAGGATGCATCAAACTGTACCCCTCAGGCATGAAAGACAAAATTAAAGATTGGATGACATACAGATGCTAGCTGTGTCTAACACATGTTCCTGGGAATGACAACACTTTCAGCTAACTTTCTGCTACATTGGTTATAAAATTTACGTAACTTATCTCTGGAACATCTTTTTCTCTAAATAATAGCCGAGAGTTTTCTTAGGATATTGCAAAGAGACAGAGAGTATACCTATTTTGTCTAAATATCTTCTTACGTTCTTCCCATTGATTTATTCCTGATAGGGTGGATATCTTTTTATAACTTAATTTCACCTTGGATTCAGTCCATTTTATAAGTTGTTTCTTTGATTTGGCAGAGGGAAGCAAATGAGCAGAAGGACTTTTGATTTACTAGGACAGTTAGAGCCTAGAAATCTCACAAATGAAGTTAATATTCTTTTTTTTTCCTTTTTTTTTTTCTAAAATGTGGCTCATGTCATTTGTAGGCAGAGCCAGTGTATTAAAATCTTAGTAATTGAGAATAAACTGCACTCTTTTGCGTGATTAATTTGAAAATGATGTTGCTCTCAAATGTAAAATGAACTAATGTGTTCTCAGGTTCTTTATAGCCACTAATATGTATACTGTTTGCTTTCTTTTACAATTTCAGGTAGAAAAGCCTTGCAGTGGTGGTCAAGACTTGCTTCTTTATCCAGCTAAGAGAAAGCAAGCTTTGAGAAGTGAACTGGACACTGAAAAAGTGCATCCATCCCCTCTACTTGTTTCCAAACAAATATCACCAACGAAAGGAAGTTCAGCCACTGTGCCAGGAGAAAAAGAAATCAAAGAGAAAGTGGCACAGCTGCTGATGAAGTACTCTAGTGGCCTTTGGGCTAGTGCACTCCCAAAAGCATTCGAAGACATGTACAAAGTAAAGTTCCCTGAGGACACTTTGAAAAATCTTGCCTCACTTTCTGATGTATGTACTATAGACTACATTTCCGGAAAGTCCCAGAAAGCTATCCTCTATGCTAAACTTCCATTGCCCAATGACAAGAGCCTAAACAGTAAAGGGCAAGCACAGGATAATAATGCTATGAAGTCAATAACTGAACAAAAATACTTGCAGATAGAAAAAAACATTGCTGAAAGCACTGACACCATTATGGAGGATGTAACGGTTCCTCCTCTTGTCATTCCAACTGAGGCATCCCCGTCTGTATTGGTGGTTGAACTGAACAACACAAATGAAGTGGTTATCAGGCAAGTTTCATTGTCTAATTTGTTAGGATGCAGGAATACGGTTATTACTTGACTGTTCTTCACAATGATGCTGGGGCTTGAAGGGTGAATAGCATATTCTTAGTTCTGATGAGATATGGTGAAGTTAATAATACAGTAACATATGGTTAAATATTCAAAATATGAATCTGTTCTTAGAAAAATTGCTGTCTTAAAAATTGGAATAATATTAAATCCATGTCAGAGGCATCATGGTAACGCTATATATCAAAAATAGTACCTATAGAAAAAGCAAGGCTCCTATGTACTAGGGGTAATATTGAGTTTAGGATTGTGTAACATTTCCTAAAAGCCAGAATACTGAAGAATACCATCTTCATGTAGAACCTCAGATTAGCCCTTGAACCCAGAGGTGCTCTGGTGACAAGCCTTGTAATATCATTGCCTGGGAGAGTCATTGCCTAAGTGCCTGACAATAACTGGAATGAAAAAAATCATTTGTGCTCCAGTCGCTTGACTTGGGCTTTTGGAGAAACTACAGAATACCAAAAAAAAAAAAAAAAAAAAAAACAGGAAGAGTATGATTTGCTATTAACTGCTTTGAAAAAAGAATGGTAGCCTGTATACAGCCAAAGCTGTGGAGTGCCAGCCAGGGTATGGCTTTGACTGGACAGATAAGAAAAAGCTAGTGTCAGAATCTAGGCTCCTTCAAACAAAATGACCCCATGGTTTGGGCTTTTGGACACCCATAGGTGAGCTGGGAAGGCCAAAAAAGACTTTCAAAAATAAATATCCTTCCATGAAAGAAGAACTTTAAAACTCATACTTGAACAGTATTGAATCTGAGTGTGTAATGAAGTGAACTTCAGTTTCTTAGGACACTCAAACTAGAAGAAGCTTTAGAGGGGATTTTTTTTTATAGGGATAGCGAATATATAAAGGTTTAATCTAGGATCTGGTGTGACCTGAAGATATTAATAAGTCGTTGAGGATTGTAACCTATATCAAACTAAAATAAAACGTTATGAGGCATATCTCTGAGTCCAAACATTTGATGTTGTATTTGTTACCAGTAATTATTGTTACCTCTGTATTTGTTACCAGTAATCATTGTTGCCACTGTCAGAGACCAAGCACCCACCACTGACTGGGTCAGTTGTGATTTCTGATGCTCTTACAAGGAAGAACTGGCAGAAATCTAGATTGTCCTAGGACCTTAGTAGCAGGGTTTGAACCTATTTCCAGACCACTTAGGTCCATGGTATTCAGGTTATTTAGGTACTTTTTTCCATGTGCAGCAATGTGGCCAACAAACAGTAAACATGATGGGTAATGTCTACCATTAGGTTAACTCTAAGTCATTTACTGTGGATACTGGGTAGGCAGACCCCTGTCAGATTAAGCTCTGTTTAAAATCCTGTTCTTCATCCAGGCAGACCATAAGTAGGCCCTAGAAGGTGGGCTTTTGGCTCACTCTGAGGGGGCCAAGGGGTGCTGTGGCAGAACCCTCAGATCAAACACAGGAATCTCTTCAGTCTCAAAAATTGACTTTATAAAACTTTGTATCCATGAGGTACCTAATTGACCTATATATCATTCTTTGCCTTTTTGCTCAGGTAATCTGTTGACCACTACAACCCCATTCTTGCCACTGCCTACTCTCATTCCAGCTGTAACAGTATGCCCTACCTTCACCCCAGCCCTATAGCCATCCTTCTCTACTATCTGCTACAGGGACTGAAGCCACCTATAGTTCCATGTGCTTTTCTCCACCTTCCTCCTCCCTACAAGACTGTATGCCATGGGACCACCACATCAGGCTTCAACCCAGGCTCTACCAATTAAGCTCCAAGGGCTGGCACAACCCTACAGGGAGGACAAGACTAGGCTCCGGGAAATAGGCACATAGGGCCAACTGCCGACCTCCAAGGAAACTCCCAGAGTACAGTGCATTGCAGACAGTGCATTAACATCTGCAGAGCTCAGTAACTTTAAATGATAGAGCATGGCAAAGCATCAGCTGTTTTTAGAGTGAATAATATAATATTTTATTTTAAAATAGCCATTGCCTCAAAAGAGGCATTTTATTGAAGAGAATTTTGCAGTCTTCTTTCTAGTTACAAGTGGGTTGGCTATGGTATCTTCTCCCTGCTGATAATTACCAAGAACACATGGAAACATGCCTGCAGAAATAATGTAGTTTCCTATTGCTACATAAACTAATTTGGGGCTCTCTGTAAAAAGTGAAACAATGCAAAGAACAGTACTGTGGCATACCCTGTCTTTTGTTTCTAACTGAAAGGCTACATTTTATGGCCCAGACTGCTCCCATTTCATGACTCAAAATTGATTTGTCAGGTTTTACATCCTATAAGGAGGCCCTTAATGAGGGCAAGAAAACAACTGCTTGTTTGTGGCAGGAAAAAAAAGTGTCTTGATGACATGAACTGGGACAAAGTGATTGCAGTCATTAACAGTAGGCAGTTGTAGAAAGGGCTGCAAAGTGTCTGAAAATAATACTCAGAAAACATACATTTTTAGAGGCATTCTGCTAGAACATATCATCAGAACTTAACACTGTCGTAATTTGATCAGCAACTTGGGGGTATGGAGGATTTTCACATTGTCGATGTTGTGTTTGGTGTGTTCAAGGCATGTGTATGTGAGAGGGTGTTGGGGGTCAAATGCAGGCCTTCATGAATGCTCATCACATGTTGTACAGCTAAGCCACAGCCCTGCTCCTAGGCTGTTTTTGTTTTTTTTCTCTCTAGTAAAGTCTCATTGCTTAAAAGGTTTGAGGTTTATTCAGAACCAGCCTTAGAGCTCTGCTGGTAATCCAGATCTCCAGCAGTTTTAGTCAAGATCTTAGGGCAGCCCTAGATCTTGGGCCCCTTTAGAACTCTTCCTGTCTCTTTCTCTCTGCCCTGATTGAATCTTTCTCAGCCTCGTCCTCCTCTGGGGATACTGCCTCCCTAAACATGTGAACAAATCCGAAGCTGGACCAAAGATGGCAGTAGGGAAAACAGAACAGCATTAACAAATTCCTGTGATTTTTCTCTTCCTAAGATGTTTCATTTGTGTTCTCTGACTTTAATCCAGGTATGTGGGCAAAGACTACTCCGCTGCTCAGGAGTTAATGGAGGATGAGATGAAGGAGTTCTATAGTAAAAACCCCATGATTGCGCCAGTCCAGGCTGTGCTCGTTGGGCAGCTGCTAGCCGTAAATGCTGAGGAGGATGCTTGGTTACGTGCACAGGTCATCTCAGCAGAAGAGAACAAGATAAAGGCAAGCAGTAATGACTTTGTGTTAGCATTACCAAGACACACACTTTATTTCGTTAAATGTAAAGGTTTCTCATATTATGTCCTTTTAAATTGTAAGTTTTCTCGGAAGATGTAAATTATCCCCATCAGTTGTTAAGTCAGTGGTATTCATGTTACCTTAGTGTTTTGATAAAATAAATAGCTTCTCCACAGTAGTACACAGAAGCTGTGGCCTCAGCAGAATGATGCTTTCCCTCCTACTCCCCATACTGACCAGCTGCATGGGCAGTTAGCTCATCAAGGCAGTACTTCAAGTGAGGGAAGCTGCATAGTCAGAAAGCTGCTATTCTTCCTCTCCGTGTCAACCAGTGATCGGGCCATTCTTCAGGGGATGCTCCCAGGCTTGCCCCTCAGTCCTCTGGAAAGGTCACAGGGTTCCATCACCACTCTCCTCCAGACTTTCAGACCTGGCCTTTGCCTCTTCTTTCTCCCTATGAACAGCCCAGGAAGCAGGACTCTCGTTGCGTACCCAGGCTCCCTCTGGCCTCACAGCTCCCCATGCATTGTGCACAAGAGCAATGGATTATTCTATGTGCTCTGTGGTCATTGGTATCTGCCAACTATTTTTGCTGTGTAACTTCTTCCTTTATTAGTGAAAGCTGTATGTTTATTTGGAAATCACCTTGTGAATAATAGGCCTGTCTCCTGAATCTTTGAGGAAGGGGAGCAGCTGCTTTATTAAGAAAAGGTCTTTTCTTTCTAGATTCCTAAGATGTTTCCTTTCACTAGGAGTACATATACTTCAAGATTTCTGTGTGTTGCCAGGCTGCTTGCTAAGCTAGTGGCACTTGCCATGATAGTGCTCCTTACTACACAGTTTCAGTCTCTTCTCCTTGTGTGGAAGACCCTGGCTATTCAGGGAAACATGTCTAAAGCTCTTTGGGTTCTCTCTAGACTTTGCAAGCAAGAATGTATACTTATGTTTCTGTAGTCACTGCTCTACGATGCAAAACCTAAGTCCACGTGGCACTGTCAACCACTGGCCATATCCCACATGTGCCACTGAGTACAGATACCCACTCCTGAACTCAGCTTTCAGTTACTCTCCACTGAAAATTCTTCCTGTGCACTATCAGGAGAGAAGGGGAGGCGCTTACTGCTTCTTACCTGGTTTGTTCAGCACTTTAGAGTAATCCTGTCCAGAATTAAGATCAGCCAACCACTTTTCCCATTCACAAATAAATTTAGGAAATTCCTTAACCTAATCTGTAGAGACACAACTTTTAAGAAATTTGACTAAAAATCTGAACATTGGAACAGTTTGGCAATTAAACTCTTATCATATGACCCCTAAGTATTTATACATGAGAAATGAAAATATAGGTCCATAAAAACACTTGTACATACATGTTTGCAGCAGTTTTATTATTTATTACCCTAAACTGAAGATAGCCCATGTGTTCATCAATAGTCAAATGCATGAAAAAATTATAATTAATTCATATAATGAAATACTATTCAACTATCAACATGGTTAAGACTTGCAGACTTAGTGCTGAACAGAAAAACTAGTCACAAAGAGTAATATTGTGTGAGCTAATATAAGAGGTGTCTGAGAAAGTTAAACTTCATTGCAGTAATAAAATCAGAGCATTGGTTTTGTGGTAGAAGAGGTAGAGGCTGGCTAGTCGCAAAGGCAAGAGGAAACTTGTGGAGCTGGTGGAAATGATCTGTGTTTTGATTATGGTGGTGATTATATGATGTATATGTTGGTCAGAACCCATCAAACTACATGCTTTAAATGACTTTCTTCATTGTAGACTGTTCCTGGATAAAATTTGAAAAACACTCTCAGAAGAAGCCAAGGTCACTGGACTAGTGGAACACAGGGCTTTTGTTTGTGGTGTAGGCACTCACTCTGCCTGTTGTTTGCCCTTAGTCTAGTTCCTCTGTTCATCTTGGTCTGTAGTTCATAGGGGATAACTCCAAATATCCCTAGATACATAAATACTTCTGCCCATTTCTCTTCCCCTGCCTTTAGGAGATTCAACAGATGGTAAACTATTTTAGGCATAGGGATGTCTCATGAAGAAGAGAATTGCATATAAATCCTAGTGGGGCATTAACAGTGTGGCGCTGTTTATAGTAAACAGTGCATATACTCCATGAAGACAGACCCTGGTCTGCAGTCTGTATTGCTGCTAAGAGTTATGGGCTGTTAGAAACAAGCGTCTCAGTATTTTGTATACAGTGTGCTCTTGAGACAGCAGTGCTTGCAGCAAGCCTGTGCTATTCTTGTTTCCTACATCCCTGTGGAGCTGACAGAGATTTCTCCCTTTATTTGGAGAAACCCCAGCTACTCAGCACCACCCTGTTTCTCATGAGCAGAAATCTGCCCGGCAGCAGGTAGCAATCCCCTCATTGCTTCCATCTGTGAGGTCCTTGGCAGGTAGGAGAAATGGGCATGTGGGGACACCGTGAGGCTGGTGCCTGATGGCCTGACTTGGTGGCCTGACCAGACCCACATCCTGGGTTCATGCTGTTACTTGGGTAGCTCTGTGAGACCTGTGGCCACTTGGTGGTGCCAGAGAACAAGGGACTGAATGCCTATACTCATCCTGCTGGTGCTGATCCCTGTGCACTGAAGAACAGAGTACAGTGTGGGGTGTAGTCAGAGTCACATTGAGCCATGCAGGGACAAGTGTTTTTTATAAACTGTTGCTGTCACACATACATGGTGTGATTGAAAACAGGAAAGAAAGGAAAGAAGCAAGCTACAGATGTTACAGAAATTCCAAAGACTTTGGAGCAGGTAGTCTGTTGTCTGTGGATGTGCTCAAAATGCATTCTGCTTCACCTAGGAGTCGTGATCTCAAGTTCTGTCCCTTTAGGCTGTGTCATCTCCATTTAAGTGGGGGAGAGGAGAGTCCAGGATGTTGGTGGCAATAGCTATTGAAGGACACAAAAGCTGCCTGACTCCTGAACCCTGTGAGGAGGGAGACCAGTATTGATTCAGGATGGGAGAAATGAACTTGTGCATCTAAATGTCTGGCCACCTACTGTGGGGACCCTGCCAGTGATCTGAGCCCTTGTATTGAGTCAAATGTGACTTGAGGCCTCCAAGAAGTGATTTTTCCCATACAAGGAAGACTGGCCTGCAGCCCACTTAGCACACACATGGTCAGGGAAAGTGTTCATGGTTTCTCTGCCTCTCTTTCTCTTTAGACTTTCTACTGGGGAAGAGTTTTATATATTTAGTATCACAATCTAGGTACCATGAAGCTGGCATGTGCACTTTACATTTCTGCAAAAGGTGAAAGGGAAGGGACCTGCCACTTTTTACCTGTTAATAGCTTAACCAAGGCTGTACCCTGATTTGTGTTGTTCTGTTGCTGTCATTTTTAAAACCATAATCTGCTTTAATTAGAGCATACTAAATTTTCAACACTTCAGAGTCTTATTCTAAACCACAGCTTAATGTTTGTATTTTTTAAAAAGTCTTTGTGTTTCTGTAGTCCTTTTCAAAAGGATGTTCTATATACATAATCTAAAAATAATACCCAGGGTCTTAATGATCTGTGCCAGTGGTAAAGAAGAGCTATGTGAACAAAAAACTGTCTAGTAGATTTGGGACTTTTTGCTGAGCTAAATAAAGGCCCGACCTAACTTTGAACCCTTGAAACAAACGGAAGTGCCTGTTGAAACAAAGCCTCTGCTGGCTTTGTGCAGGCAGCTGTGGTGCCACTTAAGTTTCTGATTACAGAATTAAATGGAGACAGTTACATGTATCAAATGATTTTTTTCAAAGTGAGAAGAAGAGCTTTAACCTAAACTTCTTTTTTAATCTTTAGGTATGCTATGTTGACTATGGTTTTAGTGAAGTTGTTGAGAAGAGCAAAGCATACAAATTGAACCCAAAGTTCTGGTCACTCTCATTCCAAGCTACTAAGTGTAAACTAGCAGGTAAGAGAAACTTACAATTTAAAAAAAGTCTCTATTTTGATAGGCTATCACCCCTTTTTACTTTTGAGTGGTTATATTCTGAAATGGCCCCAGTATCTCAAGGTGGTAAAATGTGTTATTTCTTTTCTTTCTTTCTTTCTTTTTTTTTTTTTTTGTGGCACCAGGGATTGAACTCACAACCTCACGCTTGCCAGGCAGGCACTTAGGCCACTGAGCTAAATCCCTGGCAAAATGTGTTATTTCTTGAAAGATTTAAATGAATTCATGTATAATGTGCTCTGTATAAGATGAAAATGTTATATTGTTTTACTG
>RJWT010020000.1:0-18151 GCA_004365215.1 Cuniculus paca | reverse complement strand
TCAAAAAAATGCATGGACCAGGGATATAGCTCAGTGGCACAAGTGCCTACCTGGTGAGTGCAAGGTCATGAGTTTGAGTCTCAGTTCCAAAAAAAAAAAAGGGCAACAGTGAGTTTAATATTCTTATGTATTCATGAATTTTTTAATAATATTGTGACTCATTGAAATATTCAAGTTTTTTTTTTGTTTTTTTTTTTTTGAGAGGGTCTCACTTTGTAGTTCAGGCTGGACTTGAACTCTTTGAGTAGCCCAGGCCAGCCATTCTTGGAAATGTTGAAGACTTTTCTTAAGGTCAAGAAATACTCTATAAATTTATTTTCATTAATTTCTTTGTTTCTGTATATGTTTTTAGTTATGCAACGCTAGAGGAAAGGTCAAATCTAATACATTTCTCATAATTTTCATTTTTGTGTAAGTTTTTCTCCAAATTCCAGGAAAAATTTTCAACTATATCCTCAGCATTATCTGCTCAATTTTTTCCAGCTTTAAATCTAGCCTTTCAGCTGCTCCAGTGAATATGTTAATTTTGGTGCTGCAGTTTTAATTTTTCTTGCAATCCTCTTTGCCTCACCTGCATTTATCATTATCTTCTAATTCTTTTTATTGTCTTAGTTTTTTCTTTTAATGTTTATAATTTTATTCCTGTTACGTAGCCTTGTCTCTTAGCATTTTCTTTTTTTAAAATTTTTTATTTTTATTTTTTATTTTAAAGAGAAAAAAGTGATAGAAACAATGATACAGAATTTCAAAACAGGATAATAGGAAATTAACAATGATTAATATATTGAATATTGTTATCTTCAAAGTAGTTGCTCAGATTACAAGATATAGGCATGCAATGTTGATCAAACAATATAAATACAAACCATTCTTTTCAGTGAACTAAAAGAAATTAGTACTATAATTATCTCAGTTATTATATATAAAAATTTTTTTGCCTTCATTCTTTTCTCCTTTTCCCTATCCCAGTTGTTCTTTCCTTTTGAGCAGTTTCTTTCCCTTTCACAGTATCCATTGTAGATTTTGGATGTTATTTGCTCTTTCAGTTTCTTACACAAAGGAGACAACATGATGTTTACACATGTGAGTTTGATTTATTTCACTTATGAGTATTGTCTCCAGTTGCATGCATTTACCTATAAAAGCCTTGAGTTTATCCTTCTTTATAGCTGAGTGGTACTCCATTATATAAGAATACCATGTCTTTTTTATCCATTCCTTGGTTGATGGGCATTTGGGTTGTTTTCAAGATTTAAGTACTGTAAATTGTTCTGCTGTAAACATGGGTGCACATATATGGCTGTGGTGTAATGTTTTTAATTCTTCTAAGAAAATACTCAGAAAGGGAGTAACTGAGTCAAATATGACCTCTAATCCTAGTTTTCTGAGGAATTTCCACACTGATTTCCACAATGATAGCACCAATCTACACTCCCAGCAACAGTGGAGAAGCATTCGTTTTCCCCTACAGCCCTGCAAGCATTTGTTATTGGTTGATTTCTTGATGTTAGTCATTCTTTCTGGGGTGAGATGGAATCTAAGTATTGTTTTAATTTGCATTTCTCAAGTGACCAATAATGTTGAACATTTTTTCATATATTTATTTGCTATTTGTATTTCTTCATCTGAGAAGTGTGTATTCATCTCAGATGGCCATTTTTGGGTTGGGTCTTTGAATTTGGGGGTCCTGATTTTTTTCAATTCTTTATATGTTCTAGATAAAAGTCCTTTGTCAGAGTGACAGTTGGTAAAAATATTTTCCCAATCCATGGGTTGGGTTTTCTTTTCACTTTGTTGGTGATTTCTTTGTGCAAAAAATTTTTAATAAGTTGTTGATTCTTTGAAGTACTTCCTGTGCAGTTAGTGTTTTGTTCATGAACTCCCTACCTACCCCTATATCTTCAAGGTTTCTGCATACTGTCTCTTCCAGTAGATTTAGTGTTTCTGCTTTAATATTTAGATCTTTGATCCATTTTGACTTTAGTAATTATCATCCCTGATTTATAAATGCAGGTTAGAAAAGTTAAATGAATTTCTCATGTTCATGGGGCTGGTGTTAAATTCCCTTTCAGTTACCCAAGGGGACCATCTGAGGCGATGAAAATGACCAGAGACGATGGAGTTTACTGTGCTCATGGCTCAGACAAATAAGCAAGTCTAAACAAGAAGAAGATTGTAAGGTTTTATAAATAATTAGTGGTGGCATTTGGACCAGAACTCACTGCCTTATAAATAAATTTTTTCCCTATTTATAGAAATGTCATAAAATATAATAACGTGCTCTTTAGCTTTGCCCTTCCTTCCATGAATTCCATACCCCACTGGCTGCACTGAGGTAATTTCTGATTGCGCAGCATCCTTTTAGAGGGTGGGAGACCAGCTTGCTCCTGTTCTATGTAGTTCTGAGATTGCCTGTCAGAGTGGCTGCCCATGTGTTACTTCTCAAGGAGGCTTACAATAAATAGTTTTCCCTTTGTTTGCAATGATGTAAGTTAATGGGGAGAAGGATAGACTTAAGCATAATATTAGTTATGATAATTGTGTTTACAGAGTAAGAGAAGCAAAGTATGTCTTTGTTAGTATAAACAGGGCTATGAGCTGTAAATAGCAAGAAGAGCATGTACTACTCTTCATGTGCCTTTTCCCACTTCCTGAATTGTGGCGGAAAAGGTGAGGGTGAAAGTATTTCTAACATGTAAACCTTTGGAATAGAGTGGTAAAGTTGCAAGGGCTCTATTCCCTCTCTCTTCTCCATTCTTCCTTAGTTACTTATGCTTAGGCAGGCAACTACATTTTTCTGTGAATTGTGGTAACATGCTGTTTGTTCCCCTGTGTCTTTGAGTACACTTCTGAGCTACAAGTGAGACGAGAATGTATTTTAGAGATAGACAAAGGAGGGAACAAATTCGAAAACAATGCTCTACACAGACTACAAAAATCCAATGGTTTGATCCGAACACAGACCATTTCTACGTGTGAAATGGTTGCTGACACACATGTCAAATTTTGTGGAGCCGTAATGTTCTGAGAAGGAATTTAAAAATGGCAACCGAGAATGAAGACCTCATATGCTAACTGGTGAGAACAGTGTAAGACCCAGATGGAGCCTTAGGAATCCTGATGTGTGTGTGGTGGCTTCTCTCTTTGAAGAAAATCACATTGTGTGTTGGGGGCAGGGGGGAGAGTGCTTTAATGGCATGACCTTTTATTTAGTAAAAATTATGCCTCTTGGGCCTTAAAGGAAGTTTAGTCATTTGGACCCCTGGGGGCAAAGGCTACAAGTAAATGCTGGTTTCTGTGAAATTATTTTGAGTTCACCCCTAGCAATGATGGCCTGGAGGAGGAAGAGGAAAGAAGAGGAGTGGGAAGAGGAAGAAGAAGAGGGAAAATTAGCATCCTTATCACATTCTGCATCATTCCCCCCTGCTGGGAAATGGGCTGCCTCAGAGGGCCAGAAGATCCAAATAGACCTTCACTCATGACTCAGAGCTCGCCCTCGCCGGGATGGCTTAATTTGCCTATGGAAGTGCAGATGCCCAGCCCTCCATGCGAATGAGTCAAGCCACTTAGTGGATGAAGTGCAGCGCTGTGGAAATGTCCACTCAGCCTTGCCAAGGGCTTCCTGGTGACTGCCTCTCCCTGGATGCCCGTTTCCTCTATCTTTCTCATGTATTTTTCTGGAGCATCACAAATACTGGGTTATGATGAACTGAATTGCAGTCTTCCAAATTTCTTATGTTATAGCACATCAGAATGTGACTGTAGTTGGAGATGGGGTTTAGAAAGAGGTAACTGAGTTAAAATGAGGTTGTTAGGTTAGGCCCAAATCCAGCATGACTGAGGCCCTTCTAAGAAAGGGGAAGTTAGTACACAGACACCTACAGAGCAAAGACTGGGTGAAGACACAGGAAGAAGACAGTCATCTACAAGTCAGGGAGAAGGGTCTTAGAAGAAATCAGTCCTGCTGACACCTTGATGCTGAAGACAATGAATTTCTGTTATGTAAGCCATTCAGTACTTTGTTAAGGCATCCCTAGCAAATGGACTCACCAAGATTCGTTTCTGTCTCATCTCATCTATGCTAAGGCCTTGGAGGAGTGGGCCACACCTTGCTGGACCTTCAGTGGACCACACTGTAAGCCCTGGAGCAGGTACCCTCAACACACTGCTCTTCACTTGGGGCCCTCACATGTTCAAGTGCCAGGCAACAACGTTATTATTTTTTTTTCACATTAAAAACGTCAAGCTGATCAAAGAAACAAACACTTTTAATGAAACATATGTGGGACACTTAGAAGGAGAAGATTTATAATGTGTCTGCTGTGAAACCAGAAGGCTTATGGAAAGTGTGAAGTAGGAGGAGAAAGATAACGGGCTCTGATGCCAGAGGAGACATGGCCTAAATATTAAACAGAAGGAAAAATAATTTCCGTCCATAAAAATCACAAACTCCTCTCTGTATCTAGCATAAATCAATAATACACACACAGGACATTTTCATCTAACTGCTCTTGGCTCTTTCTATGCCCATTGCAGTAATGTACACTTTGATCTTGGGGAAAGAAATTAAACTCAGACACCGAGATGTAAAATTGTCAGAATTGTTTCTAAACTCGAAGTCTAAGTATACCCCCAGCCCCTTCAAAATTTTAAGGGTTAATACAAGTGGGTATATTTGTCTAATTTTGAGTGCTATGAAAATGTAACTTACTTTTGCAATTTTGGATTGAAAGTAAAATCCTGCATTAAGTTGGGATACTGCTGTCTGAAAAGATAACGAAAGTGTCCACTTTGGAATATTTGTGTGACCAACATGAAACTTTGGGTGACCGCATATTTCAAATGATGCAAAGCCTGTTTTAAAAATATTTTGACTAGATATTAAATTAATATTAGTTATATTTCTATAGAAGCCCAAAAACTAAGTGTGGAATTTCCTGTATGTTTTTATAATATATAATATATACATCTGTAATGGTATATAAATTATGACCAATGCATTATTTCTCTGATAATACTTATAAAATATCTTGCCTTAAAGTCCGTTTGGAAATATCTGCAAACCTGTTGTTGTATTCTTACAAATTTAAATTCTCCTTTTCTGTCGGAAGTTTCCAACTCAGACTGGATACCAGGTGGAGAAGGGGGGAAACCTAGCAACTCTGAGTCACTTCAGACTGGCTCTCCTCCCTTCCCCTCCCCTCCATCTCAGGTGGGCCCCTAGGAGAGGGGAGGTGTTTGACCACCAAGAAGAGACTGCTTCCTCTTCCAAAAGGGTTAAGGTTATCATGGAGTAGGATCCTGGGTTTGGAGCCAGAGACAAAGTGTGTGATTGTGAGTGAATATGTGTGAGAGAATGAGTGATTGTATGAGTGTATGAAAGTGTGTATGTGAATGTAAGGGAGTATACGCTTGTGTGAATGTATTTGTCTGGATGGGTATGTGTGTGTTTGTAGGGGGCACAGAGAGAACTGAGGGAGACTCCCTTTTGTGGGCTCAGATAAAGAGAGCTCTGGGGGCTCTTGTTCTGTCCCCTAGATCTAGGGCTGGGGTCGAAGGGGAGGGGGACTAAAAAGTCTTTGCTTTATGAAGTCTGCCTTCTGACATGAAGTCACAGCCCCATGCACTATGACATTGCCTAGCCAGTCACATCAACCCCTTTTTTGTCACAAGTTTACTTTAATCTGAAATGAAGTCAGTTGTTTCAACTTGTAGTCTGCATATCTCAGAGGGTCCCAGATATGCTTTAAAACACTGCAAAGATGTAAAGGCACTAAACATGGCTCTTAACAGGCTAGTTTGACCTAGACATAGGTTTGAATTTAACAAATGTAAGTAGAGTTCCTTTGGGATTAATAAAATAAAATGTACTATTACAAAGCAAAAGGTTTCTGCCCTAGTATAAATTACTGGACATTGTGGCAGAGGTCTACCCTGACCACCAACTCCTCCTTCCCCTTCAGCCCTGATTACAACTTCCTCTTTCCTTTCCTGAGTGCAGGAAGGGAATTCCAATCAGTTTCTCGTGCATCATCAATGCCCCTCCACCTTCTCTACATCTGATAGAGGAGATAGCACATCTGCATGAGTTGTACGCTCCTCTCCACGTCCTCAGCAAAAGGCATTCTTTTCTCTTTCTTTCTGCTTCTCTATTGTGCCAGAAAACCCTAACACAAAGCACTACTAAATGCAGGGAAATGTTTTTGTCATAGTCTATTTTCTCCAATCAGTGACCCAGAAGCACAACTATCATTACTAGAAAGTCTGTCTTTATGTATGTCTTTATTTACTTATTTTAACTTCAGAACAGTCCTCTCCATGGATGGGATCGTCCAGATCCTTCACACGTGCCCCACTGCCAGTACTATGGCACAGGGGCATGTGGTAATAATTCCCAACTAGCCCAGAGGCCACTGTTTAAGAATGAATCAATGTCAGCGGTATAATACCTGGGACAATTAAGGAGATGGTTTTTTCCAGGCTGTTGCAGTAAGGAAAATGGTCATTAAAGAGGACTGTCTCAGGGAAAACAAAAAAGAGAAGTGTAGGTATTTGTTTTTTTTTTATGGTACTAGAGATTGAACCCAGCCTTTGTAGTAAGCTATATCCCCAGCCCTTTTTTATATTTTACTTTGAAACAGGGTCTCACAAAGCTGCCCAGATGGGATTTGTACTGCCTCACCCTCCCTCAGTGCTCAGTTTACAGAGGTGCCCTAACATGCCCAGCTGAGCCTAGGGTTTTACGGAGGTAGGGAAAAAAACGGAGCCATCCATGACTCTTACAGTAGCCATGAGGCTGATAGTGATGCCTTCTATGTAGAATATGTAAAAGCAGAGTGGTCCTTTGAATTTAATTCTTTCCAGGAACACAAACCAGTGTAGGGGAGGAACAATACTTACTCACTGTTGTTTTCTAGGCATCCCCTTCCAAGGTCAAAGGCACTAGAACCTGTCATCTGGTACACTATCCTCAGAAGTCTTAATTTCAGCTCTCTGTCTCCTAGTTCCGAGTTTCTATGTTTTAATAATTTTAATCATTGCACATTGTTTCTATGCCTGTGTCTTCATACTTGAATCCTCAACAAGACAGTATCATGAGGTGTGATCAAAAAATATGGTTAATGCTTACATTTTAAAAAATTTATTACAGGAAAAGACACGTTGTCATTCATTTTTCTCTTACTACTCTCCCTCATTCCAAACTCACTTTTCCCACCATTCTTGCCACTTTTGGAAGCAGTTCTGGAAGTTCTCTTTCATGTTTCCAGGTCTGTTATGTTTGCCTCAGTGTCCTGAGTTGATTCAAAGCATTTAGCGTTCATGGTCATTTTGACTTTGGGGAAGAGCCCGAAGTTTCACAGTGCCAGATGTGATGAATAAAATGGGTAAAGACTCATCGTAATATTTTTATGAGCCTGCCTTTCTGATGGATGGCACTTGGCACCAGTATTCACCATAAAGAGGACTTATAGAACTGCTTCAGGAAGTGATAAAAAGGATGAGATGAGTGTATTTGAAATGAGAGAGGAGATTTTTGGGGGGATTAAGCAAAGTGTGCCTTTGACTGTAATAAATTAAAAAAATTAAACATTATATATTTCAGTTGTATTTCTCAGACATGTAGTTTCAAAGTAGTATGTTCACACTAGTTTTTGAGTAAATAAATAAATAGAAAAATAATGCCATATATACCATCTTGAAAATTAGTCACTGTAGTTAAGTTTAATCGTGTCAACTCAATTGGTTTGGGATCTCTGCCAGAAGATTAGTAAAGCATATTTCTGGGTAGGTCTGGTCATGGAGGTGTGACCTTGAGGTCTACATATGGCTCCTGGTCTATTGTTCTCTGGCACCATTCCTTTGCTGTGCTTCCCTGTCACCATGAACTAAGTGACTTTGCTTTGTTCTACCAGGTTTCTTTCTTGGAGCCCCCTTGGCAGTGGACTGAATCTCTTAAAACTGATCCAAACTAAACCTTGCCTTTAAGTTGTGAGTGTTGGGTATTTTGTCTCAGCAACAGGAAAGCTAAATAATACAGTTACTAATGCTGTAGCTGGCAAGAATTTGACAATCTTATTTTGTGATTTTCTTGCAAAAAATGTAAACTAAATTTGGAAATTCTATAGCCTCCAAAGGAATGTGACTAGATAAAACATAAAGATAATAACAATAACTAAGCCCCAACTTCATAGGTCTCTCAGTGTCCCACAATCCTCCAATCATTGAATCAATGATCTTCAGTGAATTACCCAAAAACAAAGAAGTTAATAGGGGACACGAATAGATAAAGAATCTTAAAAAGTAAGTCTATTGTAAGAGCAGAGATTTTTAAAGATAATTTAATTTTAAAAAGGCCAACAATATGCAGGAACCAGGGGATAGAGATTACATATAAATCAGAAAGGAAGTGAGGGTACCTATTGGTGTGATAATAGTTTTTCTTGTCCCAAATGAGATTCATGTTGAACAGGAAATAGAAAACAAAAGGAAACAAAAGGAAATGTAAGATGAATTTGGATGCCAGTAAATTTAAATTGCATACTACTCCCTCCATGTCTGTCTTGGTTACTTTTCTTTTGTTGCTGAGACAAAATACCCAACACCCAAAACTAGGGAAGGAAAGGTTTATTTCTTACAGTTTGGAGGTTTCAGTTCATATCCAGCTGGCTCCAAAGCAGGGTGATGTGGCTGAGGGGTCAGCTGTTCATGGCAGCTCACAAGCAGCAGGAGCAAAACAGGGCAGAAGAGTGGCAAAAGAGACTGAAAACATGCCTTCTTCCCTCCCTTATGTAGTATGCAGGCTCCACCCCTCGATGGGTGCAACACTCACACTGATAATCCCAGCACCAATGCTAGCTCAAATCCCAGCACGAATCCCAGTGCTAATCCCAGCACTAAACCCAGCACTAGGCAATGAATCAATCACAAATGCTGGATTCAGCTGCTTCCATGACTACATGAGGCTTGTGGGGGGCCACCTATATACAAACCATAACAATGTCAAACCCTGGGTTGAATGAAATTCTATAAATTCTAAATTATAGAAATCCAAAACAGGTTTAGCAATCCTCAAAGCAGCAGTCTTGTAGAGGGGGCACTTGCTCCAACATGGCTTTGTATCTGTCGAGTAGAAATTATAGTGGGACATGTTTATAGTCTTCTCCCACATTGCCAAGGAAGAGCATCTGTCATGAAGCTAAGGAGTATTAAGATTCAGGGCCCTTATTGGCATGGCCCCTTACAAAGTCCGTGGAGGAGTTCTAACAAGGTATTCCCACGGTCCCACATTTCTGTAAAATTTGTGACAATAAAACATCATAATGCAATTGATTAAGACCATCGACTCTTTGCATTGCAATTTCCTCTATGTCATACTTCTTTTTGTTTCAAACAGTGTTGCAATAGTCAATGGTGTATTTTGGAAGAGGAAGTTGAGTTGAGGATACATTTATATTTGAGTTTAGTTGTATATATTTACATGGTTCCAGTCACTTATAGATAATTATTTATGTAAATATGTAAATTGGTGCCAAAGATCTCAACATCTACCTTGCCAACTCACATAGAGTTGTGGCACAAAGCTACAGGGCCACAACTTCCAATATGATCTGAAAATATCCTATTGCACCAAGAACCAGAGCAACCAGGACAATAGAGAAGGGAATCAGATGCTGGTCCAGATGTATGGATCCAGATGCTGGTTTATAGAATGTTCTTCCAATCATAACATGTATGCAATTACAAAGTGAATTATTCACCATTCATTGATGCCTAATCAGAACAAAAGTTCTTCCTAGCTAGGAAGTATACCAAGTAATATATTCAATCCAATAAAATTAAAATTTTATAACCTGCTTTTTTTTTTTTTGTGGCACCAGGAATCAAACTCACAACCTTGCGCTTGCCAGGCAGGTGCTTAGGCCACTGAGCTAAATCCCCAGCCCTATAGCCTGTTTCTTAAAGGTAGCTTCCAAGTTAATTAAATGTCTCTTCACAAAACCTAGGTTCTCCTCTTCTGTGTCTAAGAGAAGTATGGGACACAGATGTCTGAAGAGGGATGCTGCTCAGCTGGTGCCAGTGCCTCTTAGCTGAGAGAAGGCCCTTAAAGTAGATGGGAAGGGTGGTAGCTATTGATGGCTAGTTTATTCCCATGTCTTTGAGGGCACTTGATGAGGCTGCTTTCGGTTATGCTAGAATAACTAAAAGTTGCAATCTGCTGAAAGTCCTAAGGGATGGGAACTGTATCTGGGGTGATGTCCACAGAAATAGGAAAAAAACAGGAGACAAAGGCAAAGTAGTCAATTCCTTCTTTTTCATTCCAGTCTTCTGGCACTCCCCTGGCAAAGCCTTCTAAAGAAACCAATGGCAAAAGTTTCGAGTTCCAAAAAAAAAAAAAAAAAAAGAAAGAAAACAAAAGTTTTAAGTTCCAGCCTTAGTATCATGATGCAGGTCTGTGGGAAGGAGGGTTGACTGGTTTAAACAAAAGTCCTTTATTCCTGGGAAGTGTAGTCTAATCCTTGGAATTTTCTGAGTAACTCTATTATTTGCAAGTACTTGAACCACACCTGAGTTTAGTATATTGAGATGACTCAGAGGGTGCTGATCACCAGAAAGATGGAGGAAGTGATTAAAAGAATTGGGGTTTTTAGCCAATTTGACCTCAAGGGAAGAGCAAGGAGCTGCAGATTGAGTCACGTGACCTCCTATTTATCCAAGTATGGCAATGTAGTGAAACTCCGATAAAAACTGGCTACCAAGGTTCAGAGGTTCCTCCTTGGTGAATCCATTAATATGCCAGATGACGATGTGCTCTGTTTTGTAGGGCAGGGACACAAAACTGGTTTGGGATTGTCCCTCACTTTACTCTATGTATCTCTTCATTTGACTGTTTCAGATTTGCATCCTTCAAAATGAAATTGTAATTGTAAGTGTAGTGATTTCCTGAGTTCTATGAGTCATTCCAAGAAATTGCAGAACATGAATAGAGCCATAGAAACTCCTTGGATTGTGTAGCCAGTTAGTTGAAAGTGCAGGTGGCCTTGGCAACCCTGAATTTTCAGCTAACATAGGAACAGACTTTTGGGGCATGTTCTTAAGCCTATGAAATCTAACACTAACTTGAGGTGATTCACATCAGAATTGAATTATATTTTAGTATTGCAGGAGATTGAAGAGGCAACTATTTGACTCTCTAAAGTAATTGCTCAATAAATTTGCCTAATCTGGAAAAACTATCAATTCTATGAAGTGATACCATTCTGACTATTTCTCTATCAAACTATCCCAATACGTTGCTCCCAGATTTGTGAATCAGGAATTTAAGAAAGGCTCTTCCTTGCTCCATGCCACCTTGGGTATCAGTTGGGATAGCTTCAGTGGGACCCACTTCAAAGATGGCTTCTTTTTCACATGTATGATGTTGGGGATAGGGGCTCGGTGTGGGGTGGTGCTGGGGTTGAATATTGAGCTCAGTTGGTTCTGTTTACCATTACATCTACATATGGCCCTTTAATCTTAGAAATCTCAGGGAAGTTAAACTGTCTACATGTTGACTTTAGGGTTGTAAGTGGGCAGGTCCTAATGAGCAGCAGCAAAAACCCTTGAATTTTATTAAGACTTGATTTGTGGACTAATGTATGATGTACGTACATGCACATAAGAAAAATGTGTGTTTTGCTATTGTTGCTTACAATGTTCTGTGTTTGGTAGATCTAATTGGCCTATAGTATGTTCAAGTCCTTCTACCCTTATCTTCTCTCTGTTCTACCCTCCTTGAGAGTGAGATTTTGGTCTGTTATTGTTGTCAAGTGTCTATTTCTGCCTTCTAATCTATCAGTGTTTGTTTTATATGTTTAGGAGCTCTGGTGTTTGGGGCATATATGTTAACTGTTTTATCTTCTGGCTGAATTGATTCTTTTATCATTATATAATGTCCTTTTCTTGTGTAGTGATTTGTAGCATAAACTCTACTGTCTGATATCACTATAGAAATCCTTCTCTTTTTTGGTTACTATCCCAATGGAGTGTGTTTTTACAACTTTTCACTTTTAACCTATATGTGTCCTTACATCTACAATGGATTTTCTGCAGACAGTATATAGTTGGATTATCTCAGGCATTTTTATCAATACCATCATTAAATATGAGGAAGGAGACTCACAGAGCTTTGGTAATTTATTGAGATAGCAAAAAATGATGCAGGGACATGTTTTGAAGACTCTTTAAAACTCTGAATTGGTATAGGTGAAGTAAAAGGTTTGAAAACATTCCCAGGAGAGGCACAAAAACATGAGGTGTGTGTGTGTGTGTGTGAGAGAGATACAAAGGATACTTTGATATTCTGGTGTATGAAAGGTCAGTACATGAAGCCAGAGGAATAAACAGGACTCAGATCATGCTAAGAAACCTATATTTTAGCATGGGAATGATTGAGGCCACTTTAACAAGGAGAGAAGCTCAGATTTATACTTGATAAATTTTTATATTTCACTGTGGAGAGTGAAGTCAAGGAAGATAGCATTAGAGAGAGGCAGATGTTTAAGAACTCTTGTAATAATGTGAAGAGATATGAGATTTTGAAACAGGGCCATTGTAGTGGGTGTCTTCCCTCAGGACTTTCCAATTACAAGACTGGTGTAGACCTCAAGGTACTCCTACCATGTGATACTAAAGATAAGCACAATATAAAACCATAAAGTACAACTGCATGCTAAAATTTTTAAAACATACCTTTTCAGATTTTTCATTACAAAATTCTGAGTATATTTTGATACTGGAGACTGATTTTCTGGCCTCTAAAATCAGTGAGGTATATCCCTAGTCCTTTTTTAGTTTTTGTTTTGAGAGAGAGTGTTGCTAAGTCAGTTGCCTAGGCTAGGCTTGAAATTGTGACTCTTCTGCCTCTGCCTCCCAGAGTGCTGGTATTACAAGCTTGTGCCACTGCTTCTGTCTCTGTCTGTTTTTGGAGTTGAGTTTTCTCTTCTTCGGTTACTGCTACCTCAAAGGTGTTCTTTGCTTGAAATGGGATGCTATTTGGGTAATCTGGTTCTAGTGGTAGCACACCAGGTTGATGGATCATGATCTTATAGTTGAGCTTGTTGGCATTTATGATATTGACTGTTGTATTATTATACTCATCCTCTAAGTTATGGAAGCAAATCTCTACAATCTGAGCCCATATGGAAGCAGAGCACTTGAGACTAGATGTTACAGTGATAAGGAATTTGGGGCTAGACTGCCTGGGTTACAGTTCAGCTTCACAATTTTTATCTTGTGGCCCTGACAGGATACAAATAAACAAACAATAAGCAACAACAAAATCTCTCTGAGCATTATCTTCTGCATCTGTAAAATGGGGGCAGTAATAATGTCTGATTCCCAATTTGTTATTAAGGACTAAGAGATAAATATCTATAGAGCAAATAGCATAGTGCTTGGCACGTAGTAAGCATTTAATACTAGTTGCTCAGGGTTTAGTCTTCCAAACTTCTCTCAGTTCTAGAACTCTGGGTCTTAGGTTCTAAAGGACCTTAGAATGTTGGTGATTCTGAAATATTTATCTTCAGTCCTGATTATTCTGAGTTCCAGGGTTGAACGTCCAATTGTTTATTCACAACTCCCTGTTTTATGATGACCTTGAAAGTTTGATAACACGAGATAATGGTACAGAGATAGAATGATAGAACACGATTCAGTTCTTATCTGATTTCAACTAACTTAGTATATGACTTTGGACTAGTTTAGTCATCTGAACTGATCTATGAGCTCCATTCTAGTCTGCATTTCTAGAGGTAAAAGTGATTCACAATCAATTAAAGGTGCACCATAAATAGAAGACACTTTTCTACCATATTCTTCCCTTGTGCACACATGGTCCCTTTGTGCTCTGAGAGCTAGACCAGTTTGTCCTGTAGGTGAGCACTGTTGTGGTAGCTTCATGATGCAACAGAAAGAGTTCACACTTCTGTTAGACTGGTTTGGAATTCTGGCTCTCTGACTTGTCTAGTTGATAAAGTCGTTTAACCTTTGTACCTCCACATCCTTATATAAATCAATCTTGAGATTGTTAGGATGCATTTGGCTATGAGTAATTGATAACCAAACTGAAAGTAGCTTGATGAGCAAGGACATCTTAATACAATTTTAGATAAGAAGTCTGGTATAGGTAGTTCCAGGGTTAGTACCCAAAACCAGTTTGGCTTTTGGTTTTTCACCGTGGTCTCAGATGACTGCTGTAGAATACTGTCAGAAGACAGAAAGCATGGAATAGGGCTTCTCCTTGCCTAACATCTTCTTTTGTAAGACAGACAATTCTTTCTAAAAGACCCAACCAAAAATTTCCTCTGGTTACCTTGGGCAGAACTGAATTTTTTGTTTATGTTTCAACTACAAGGGATGCTGAGAGTCAGCATATGGCATCTGCAGCCTCTGTCAAGTGGCAATCAGCCCTGTTCACAAGGAGAAAGAGGGCAGCAACTTCTGAGCACATACCCAAGACGTCTACAACAAAATCTAAATGAGTGTATTACGAAAAGCAAATGGATGGATTGTTTATTTAATTAGTTTAGTCTTTAGGCTTACCAAATGCTTACACAGTGCTTATATTCCAGACACTGTTTAAAATCAACCCATTTACTCCTTTATAACTCCATGAGTATGGCATTATTATCATGTTCATTTTACTGATGAGGAAACTGAGGCAGTGAGAAATTAAAATAGCTGGCTAAGGACTCACAGCCAGTCATGGTAAAGGTAGGATGCCAGCCCGGCTCTAGTACCTGTACCCTTCAGCGCTGTAACACAATGTCTTTCTAAAACGTGTGTAAAAGCATCACGTGGAGTGGGCTACGGGTGAATGCTAGCTTTGCATCCCTCCTCTGCTTCTGTCATGGGAGCATTTGACTCTCAGGTGGAAGAAATAACAGGAAGAGCAGAAGATAGCACTTTAAATGTACCTTTTCTCCTACCCATTCCAGTTTTCTGTGTTTGTTTTCAAGGGAACTTATAAGATCTATTTCAAAATTCTTATCACTCTTTTATTGGTTTTTAGATGTATTACAAGTTTTCTTTTCCCTACTTATGATCTTTGAAAGTTCTGATCAATAGAGAATAAATATTTCCTGTTTCTAAGGATGGCTATAAATCAGTTACTGGAGAAACCAATGAGGTCTGTGGAAATTGTCTTTGAGCTCTCTCTTTTTCTGTAAAGAGGCAACTCAGAATGTAGAGAGAACTCTGCAACAACTCCGTCTCACGGAGAGATTGCTTTAAAATATGGTATTTTGAATATATTGTTAGTTAACCTGATTTGGATGTATTTGAGCATGGAGGTTTTTGTAATGATTTCTTCGGCTACAGTCACATAATGTGAGACCTGGAGTAGGGTCATCATCTGGAGAGTTGCCTTGCCTAAGGACCTCCTGGAGGAAGTGAGCCACATATGTGTGACACAAGCCAGCAACTCAGGAAGGAACAGGAGAGGACCAGCACATGTTCCCTAGATTGGGACACCAAAAACATAAAAACAAGGTCATGTGTCCACACAATGAAGAAAGGAGCCTCTGGAAAAGGAGGAAAAAACAACCAAATATAACTCTACATAAAGGTGACCAGGAAAACATCCTCCTTAGCTTGACAATCCTCCAAGAATAACACATGAGTTAATCGAGCTGAAATTGGGAGGAAAACTACAAGCATTAGCCAGCTAATTTAAACATTAAGAAGTGTATTTCTCATCTTCATGCAGAGGAATGTTCCGGAGCAGATCCTCATGGAGTAGAGCTAGCCCCCTAAAGCAGAAGTTTCCTGTAGAGACGAAACAGCTGCACCTCTGATGACTCCTTAGATATTAGCAAAAACACTTGCTAAATATAGGTACATGTCAACAAGTCATACATAAGGGAACAGGAGTGGGAAATGCCATACAAAAGGTGAGTGGGCAAGAACAAAGACATCTTCTTCTGCCAAGACAATTACACATGCAGCATTGAAGCATTAATCTATGAGTAATTTAAAAACCCAAATGCCAAATAAGAATAAAACTACCATGCAGGAAACTATCACATATCAGGGTAGCGGAAAGCAAACTATGACATAATATCTCTTTCTACTACTCAATTCCATAGTGTAGAAAGAAAACACAACCAGGTGGCAAAGAGGTGCTCAGCCTTGGTCTGATGTTTTACCTACATTTTTTCCTTCTCTGCTGAAGTTTCCTTTAAGGGAAGTGGTGAGAATCATATCTTGATGTCCCTTAGGGATGTAGGATACCAGCTACCTCGCCCTTGGATTTAAGTAGTTTGGATCTCATCAGTTTGGACCAGGATACATCAGATCATTGTTCTGTTCTCAATTCAAATTCACATGTGTCATGATCAGTTTCTACTCTTTCCTTCTGTCCAGATCAAGTCTACTTAAACTCTAAACAGTCTGTACTTAGTAAGCACCATGTGTACACAGTGTTGGTTTTGGTTATACCCCTTAGCATATCAGACCAAGTAAACATGGTTCCCTTCTAGTGAGACTTCATCTAAAGAGGCTTTAACATGAGTGAGTGGAAAATTGTAGATGCCCCTCCTGTAAGTTTAAATAATTCCTGCTGAACATAGAAAGAAGCTCATCTTAATATCTCAGGGAGAACTTGGTGTCTAATACCACAAATATAGAGTATAATACCTAAATTGAAATCTACCAAGTAGCTGTTAGATGCTCAAAGAATCTCTAGAAACAAATGAGTTTTAGAAACCTTGTATATAAACTAGGTGTGGTGGCACACAGCTGTAATCCCAGCACCTGGGAGGCTGAGGCAGGTAAATTGCTTCGAGTTCAAGGCCATCTTATATTGCAAAGTAAGACCTTATCTCAAACAAACAAAAACAAACTAAAAACAAACAAACAAAAAAACCCTGATAGACCCAGATTCACATCATTTGGTAAATCCTTAATGTAGTACTACACATTAGTGACTGTTACTGGAATAACCGTTAAGACAGGGTGAAATTAGTGAAAGGAGGGGGTAAAAATACCTAATAGGTAGATAGATTGATTGATTGGTTGTTCTGCAGGGTCTTGGCAATCTTGGTGACTCATGAAGTCCTACTCATTCATTGAATTATATTGGTTCCCTTGCATCAGATCACATGTGTAAGACTAGTTGGGCAATGTGATCTATTCTTTATTAACTAGAGATTTTGATATGGAGCATCTTCATCCTCTTAGCATTGTGAATGGCAAAATGTCCCCTACTCATTATTTTCTGAGTTGAAACTGTCAAATATACCTTGTCAGACTTCATCTCTCATCATGGAGAACCCCAGTACTGGGTCTAGTCATGTGTGTTGAATGGATGGGATACGAGAAACTGGAGAGCTTTGGAGCCTTTTCTGTCCAAGATTTGCAATTACTTATCATGTATGCAGGTGCAGAAATAGGCTCTTGGAATAAAATATAAACCAAAAATGGCAGCTATTAATTATCTTGGTCTTTAAAAAAAGGGAAGAGTAACATGCACTTGTTTTTCTTGGCCTGCAGTAAGGAAATGCTCTAGTCTTCAGACCTTGGGAATGGCAATGTGAACTTTGCTTTCTTTCTCATTGCTGGCACGCATTGGCCCCTGATGGTGTGCCTGGGCTTTGCTGTATATGCTGTGTCTGTCATGTCCTGCATGTCTCTCTTGGCTCAATATTTTGAGCTGCACTGGGAACTACCTGAAAGTTGGGTTTAGCAGAATGTCCTGAAGGGATGGATTTTAATGCATTTCTGGGTGGGGGGTGTTTTGAAATGAATGCACAAGAAGTTGAAGTGAGCGTTTATCAGAACATTTTGATTCAAAGGGAACTTTTCCCTTTCCTCCCCAAACCTCTGCTTCCTCCCCTCCACGAGACCTATGTTTGGGCGTGCGTTGTTTCAGACCGTGAATTCCAGCTTCTGGGGCCTGTTCTATCTCTGCATATTCTGGGATCTTTGCTTTGTTCCCTTCTTTGATTGATAGGAATCCCTATGGAAATGATGTTTTTGACAATCTAAGAAGTCAATTTTAAGATAACCATTATTTGTGTTTCTGCTAAGAAAGAAAAAACATGCTATCAAACTTGTGTCATGTCATAGATTGCAAATAAATCCCAATTTCAAAAATGTTAAAATAGAGCTGGGC
>RJWT010019999.1:0-18177 GCA_004365215.1 Cuniculus paca | reverse complement strand
TCATGACCTTGCACTTGCCAGGCAGGCGCTTAGGCCACTGAGCTAGATGCCTGGCCCTTGTCTTTTTGAGTCAGGGTCTCACTATGCCGTTCAGACTGGCCTTGAGCTCACTTTGTAGCCCAGGCTGGTCTCAAACTCACAACGATCCTCTTGTCTCAGCCTCCCGAGTGCTGGGATTACAGGCCTAAGCCACTGCGCCCAGCTACTTCTACCATTCTTTCAAGGAAACATTTCAGGGCTGGACAATTAGCTCAGTGATGAAGCTTTGCCTGGTGTGCCCAAGGCCCTCAGTACAATCTCCAGCCTCACAAAAGAAAAACATTCCAACCAGTTTCTGGCTCAAAAATTATCTTTAAAAATGAAATGAGGCTGAGAGTATAGCTCAGTAGTAGAGTACTTGCCTAATATGTGCACGCCCTGGGTTTGATCAATGGAGAACAGTACCAACAACAAAATCGTCATCATCAAACAAATAAATAAAATACAGTAAGTGTTCTTCAGTTACAGTTGTCTGTTAATTGTGGTCTTTGGAATCCCAAGTTATACCTGTTATTTTCATGACATACAAATGGTCTGTTTTTTCCTAAAATCAACTGCCATTACTTCCACAAATAGAATAAAAGGTTTTTTAAGGGCTACTTAAAGACTTCCTAAGCCGGGCGTGGTGGCTCACGCCTTTAATCCCAGCAGTCGGGAGGCTGAGACAGGCGGATCGTTGTGAGTTCGAGACCAGCCTGGGCTACAAAGTGAGCTCAAGGCCAGCCTGAATGGCATAGTGAGACCCTGTCTCAAAAACAGGGCTGGGGATCTAGCTCAACGGTCTAAGCGCCTGCCCGGCAAGCGCAAGGTCGTGAGTTCAATCCCCGGTGCCGCAAAAAAAAAAAAAACAGACTTCCTAGCAATGAAATTTCATTTTATTATAATAGTGACTTACTGAACTTATTGAATAATAATGTATGCTTTGAATGTTTCAGCAGTTAAGGAAGTTTTATCTCTATAAGGCATTGCCTTTAAAGAGGTGTGTGTTGTCCTTCAAGGAAGATTGTTAAAGATGTGTTTCACAATCTGGCTCCTTGTTCCACAGAATATGAAATTTTTAAGAAACAGAAAAAGCTACTACTAAATCATGCATTATGGCATATATCCGTAGATGCTAAGAGTAATTAGAGCTTGTATATAAAAACCAAACAATAAAAAGTTTTTAACAATACATTTTTTTATAGTTACATATAAGTAAAATTTTTAAAAAGCTCTTTTCTCAACTGAAGAAAACTTATGGTTCAGTTCCTTTTCTGGAAAATTCTTTACTAATCTTATTATAGTAATCTTGTCTTCTTCTATTTCCACACTTTACCTTATACCCTTTTCCTTTATATTCACTTCCCCCAAAAAATACTTTGTAATTTCTGAGATATAATTTTTTCAACCATTGTAATGTAAGTTGCTTGCTTTTGGTCAAATCTGAGATAATGGTTTCATTTCTTAAGCTCTGTGGCATCTCTACCATTTGCATTTTTCTCTTGTCTTCCTATCTCTTCCTCAGGGATCCTGTCCCTTTCTATTTACACTGTATGTTGAGAGCAAGTTCATTGTCTTCTTTCTTGTCCCTAGTAGTAAGATATAACCCTTTAACTGCTGTGTCTCACATTCCTTTAGTAATAAGCTGATAACACTGCCTCATAATTTTGTCACTCAGATCTATTTCTAATACTAGTTAGTTTCTTTCTGAGCCTCCCTAGTTGAATTCTCCTGAAATCTCAAGGCAGCTTGTTCAGCTGCCTGTGTCATTTTCTATTCTAGACTAACCCTTGCTTTCTTTCTTTACTCAGGCGACACTCAGTTTTTTATTACTTACACTTGAAATTTGGAGGCATCCAGATCCTTCATCCTTTCCCACTTTCAGTTCATTTACAGCACAGGTGGCCGCTCCTTGTCCCCTCCCATCCTCTCCTCTCCTTACCTTCCCTGTCCCCTCTCATTCCCTCCTTCCTCTCTCCTCATCCCTTTCCTTTCTTTTTTATTCCTTTGAACCCAAATTGTTTTAGTCTCTTAGTACATGTGTAGTACATAACGTTTACATTCCTTCTGGTAAGAAGTTGATACATGTAAGACATCCTACTTTTTTTAACCCCTTTCCCCCTCTGCCCCACTTATTGATCCCTTACTTTACTTTTTTTTGGGGGGGGTACAAATTTCCAGTACATGTTTACACTCCTTGTATGGAATAGTACATGTATATAACATATCCCAATCCATTTTTTTAATCATCTGCTATCCTCCCCTTCCCTATGGAATAGTACTGTGCCATAAAGAGGAATAAACTAGAATCATTCGTAGGAAAATAGATACACTTTGAGACCATAATATTAAGTGAAATAAATCAGATACACAAGCTTAAATATTAATAGTTTCTGTTATATAACCAACTCAGTAGAAATAAAGAGTAAAATAAAAGACAATAGGAAGGAGCAAAATAAAAGAATTGGAAGTAGGAAGATAAATCTTTCTCAAAAGAGAAGGGGATCAAGAGGGTTTTTTTTGTTTTGTTTTCTATCAGTCACTAAAATCTCTCTTTACCTCTGGACCCCTTTCCTACAGTTTACCTTACAGTTCAGAAGTTAGTGTTCCTAAAATACTCCTTTCCTGCTGTTACTTTTCTGAAGGACCTCCAGCAACGCATTATTTATAAGCAGATTGTTCATACCCATCAGTCTGGAGACCTGCACCGTGACTGGACCTTTTCAAACTTAACTCTTTCCAAACAAAAGACTCAGCTACTTTCTCGGAGTGCCACATTCAGTTTTCAACTTCATTCACTTTGTCAGATTGGAATACCATCTCTTTATACAAAAATTAAGGTTAGATATATTTCATTTGTTTAGAAACTTAAAAATACTTCAGTAAAAAAAATAAACATTCTGGACATGTGAGCATTCCAGTCAAATAGAACCTATAAAATATCAACTTGAGTATAAAAGATTATTGAAGGACAACAGAATGATGAAAAACACTTTATTAGACGTTAAGATCTGCTAATGATTTAAATTTCAATTTAACAATTAGAAGGTCTCCATGGGGGAAGAGAAAAACAGAGCCTATGCAAAAATTGTTCAGTATTGAGTTCATGTGCATTAGAAGAATTTTGTAGTTTAAAGCTTTTGTATTTATCCTTACTATATTTTTCTTTTCTTCTTAACCATATAGTCATATGCTGCATAATGACATTTCAGCTAATGATAGGGCACATGTATGTATACCAAGGTGATCTCATAAAATTGGAATGGAGTTAAAAGTTTCCATTGCCTAGTGACATAGCTCTTGTCACAGCCAACACTTTATTCATGTGTGGTGATGCTAGTATAAAGAAACCTATACCACCAGTCATAAAAGTGTAGCACATACAATTATGTATAGCATATAATGCTTAATAGTAATAAATATATTACTGATTTATGTATTCTCGACTATTCCTTTTTCACCTTTTAAAATGCTCCTACTTATAAAAAAAAGCTTACTCTGAAACAGTATGTCATTTTACACTGGTAGCAGACTCATACATCTACTTTACCATATCTCCTGAGCATCAAGAGGCCACATTGAATGACTTACACCCTCTAGTTTCTGTAAGTATATCCTGTGATGCTTTACCTAACAAGAATCATGTGGCCCTATTGGTACATACTCTCACAGAATATTTAACAATTAAAATTATATTAAAAATTGGAGTTTCTGCATTTTGGAAAGGTCCTTTGGGCTGTTTTGTTTTTTTCCTCCCTGAATCCTATATGAAGTAAGCACTCATGTTTCAAAGATAAAAGGTAAATACCATAGAAAGCCTAACGAAAATTGAATTGTTGGACTAAGCCACTGCTGTTTGATGAATAGGTTTTTTTTCTTATATATAAATCTACATGTTCCAAAAACATTTCTTGCCCACCCTTCCTATATTAAAAAATATTGCCTTGTCACGTGACAGTATCGTATGCCAGTGTAATATGCTTTGTTTGGTTAAAACTTGGGGAGCTAGCAAAGCAGCGTATTCTTACACATAGTTAGACATGAGAGTTGCATTTTTACATTATGGTAAGCTGTATGATAAGTTTACCAAAAGCATTACCAGGTGATTATAAGTTGGCTCGTTTCTGCTTATTAGAACTTTGGATGTACTTAAAATTACCCAATTTATTGCATTTGTGAATTGTGCTTCTAGAAATATTCTGGACATTCTTATTTTATGTGTAGTGTTTATAAGTTATTTGTATATAGAATAAAAAAGATATTTATGTGTGTATATATACCTATATATATGCATATAAAGAACAATGTATATATTTAGACTTACATTGTGCCCATGATTACTCAACTTGATTTTTGTAAAAGATTTACTACTGAAAAGCAAAAGAAAATGAAAAAAAACCAACAAAACAGCCCCTCCCCCAAAAAACACCCCATAATGTGATGCTTTTATATTTTGTAGTAAACGGTAGAATGTTTCAGCTATTGCTATGGCTGAAATGGATATATATTCACTTGACATATGAGGAAAACATGAAATAAAGTGCAAAAAAGGACCCTAATCATAATCTAAATGGCATTTTTAAATATGTAAGGAATGTTACTGCATTTTGCATATACATCAGTTCAGAGAGTAATGTGTTAACTGACTTTTTCCTCTCATAACAAGAATACTAAGGTCCACATTGAACTACTTTTTGTTTTCTTTCTTTAAAGTAAAATCTTGAAGTGCCGATTAAATAGTTGAAATCTTAAAGTTTTCTATAAAAATTGGGTATTTCACTTAATTAGAAAATATATACTATTTGAGTAGTTTCGATGGAATTTGACTTATATAACCAAATATACTCTATAAATTTTTTTCTTTAATAATTTTGCAGAAAAGGTTATAATTAGTTATCTGAGTTTTGTTCTTTTTAGGAAAGGGACATCATCGCTTCTCAGCCTTTTGGCTAAGGTCAAGAATAGGAAAAGAACATCATACTTGTGATGCTACTCTTGCTATAGCTATGAAGGATGCATTTGAACTCTATGCAAAACTTTCTAAAACTGAATTCAATTCTGTAACATAAATGAATAATACATTATAAAGATTATCAAGGAGGGCCTTGATAATATATGCTGGTCTGTTTTATATGAACAGTCAGAAATCTACACAGAAATAATCAAGGGTAGTCTCAGGCTACCTTTCCATTAATCAGGCAGGCTTATTTTTAGACTGTTTTTGCTTTCATTCATTGGATGTAGGGTCTGTGAGTACAAAAGAATTCAATGGTTTTATAAAATGGCAAGAAATAAGCTTGTGTCCATTTTCTTGACTTGCTAAGATATTTTAAAATTTCAGTGACTTACCTACCTTTTAAAGAAGCAATTATCATTCTAAATATCAGTTACCAATTTTCACTGTTCGGCTCTTAAGGTTTTAATCTACATTTTGTTTTTAAAATCTACCTTCCTTTCCTTACCTTTAGTACCCCTTCCTCTTCATTTTTTAAAATTTAGTATTTTTGTTTTGGTACCAGGAATCAAACTCAGGACCTTGTGCTTGCCAAGCAGGTGCTCATGCTGCTGAACTATATTCCCTGCTCACCCCTCCTCTTCATTAATCTGAATAAGTTATTTATATTTAAAAGTTAGTAAATTCTGTACTTAAGACAAAAAGATTTTTGTTCACTTTTCATTCATTTCATTCACTATCCATACTAAAAATGGTTACATGCATAAAATGACAATTTCTTATTAGGGTGAGATTCCTGAATGATTAAATTGCTGAGGGAAAAAAAAGTCATACTAGTTTTCCTTAATAAAGATGACCTTAACTCCTGGTGAGATTGGAGAAAAGAAACCTATATTACATTTAATGAATGTATGTATGTTCAAATGTAATTATGAAGTTGTTTTATTGTTTTGAATAAAGCAAATCCAAAAACTTAGCCTAAAAATATTTTTTATGTATTATTAAAATTGACAGTAATAAAATATATATTGGTGGTGGTGAAGAATCCCACAAGCACTCAAGATTGACACAACCTTTAACAAAGTGGAAAACTTATTAGAACTGCCAATTCCAAGTTCAAATTTATGTCTAAGCACTTTATGTTACCATAGTTAGTAAAACTTTTTAAAGTTTTAAAATGTCATTTTCACTAGGTGATTTAAAATGAGCTGTTGTTTAGGTGTCTGTGATGTTGGTAAATGTCCTTTTCTTGCTTAGAAAAGGCATATCTTTTTCATATGCTTTTCAGAATCCCATAGCATGTCTTCTAAACTAATAATTTCTAAACAAAAATAATCTCCTGCTTCAGTTACAGGGTTCTCAAGACAGTAAGATACTTCATAATCTAGTAACTTTTTTAGGTTAGGCAGTCAGCACACTTTCCTAATCCTCATGACGTTCTTTTGAATTAATATGGAAATCAATAATTATCCTCCTTAAAAGGTGGGAAAACTGAAGCACTATGAAGTTAAAATTCTGGCTCAAGGTCAGAATAACCAAGGCAAAAATACAGGTATTCCAACTGCTGTTGCGGTGTACTTCTGTTATTTCTATCACCTTGAAATAAAATTTGGCACTTAAAAATTTATGATGTCATAATGCTGAATCTCTACTGAGCTTGGTTGCATAATGTTAAGTTAAAAAAAAAATACAAGCCCCTGTTTAAGTAGGAAGGGGAGTGCATACCAGATTTTAAGACCATTGATGCTACTGGGCGAAATAAATTGTCCTAAGAAAAGCGTCAGGTTGTCCTAAATAGCACTGATTAGAAAGAGTGTACAAAGAATGCTTCACTCATGGAACAATAATGTACCATTAAGTTGGCACTAAGCTACACCACAGTACAAGTCATACATATTGTATGTTGACAGACACCGAGAAGAGTGACAAGAGTTCCCAATGATGTATTTTAGAAAACCGTTCATTTTTTTGCTAATATTTATCGGAATATAAGATATATAAAATAAGACAAGGATGCATTGAGCACTCAGGCTTTTCATCCCCAGAATCCAAGAGTCAGACCTTTGTTTTTCCCCCTGTTCACAAGGGTTATTAACAGCAGTGGCTTTTCAGATGGTACCAATCCTGTGATGAGGCACTTGAAGAGTTTGAAGGTTAGGGCATGTGAAATACGGGGCTGGAAGAAAGCATGCTGCTATTCCATTGGAAGCAAAAGGAAGTGTAGGTCCGTAGAATACTTCTTCTTTGCCTTCTCTACTTACATCTAATACCTACAAAGAAGAAACACTGATTATTCAAGTAAAGCTGTACACATACAATAGCAAGCCTGAATTCAAACTTGAGTAGCATCACCATTACTGTACCTTAGGGATTGTTTGTGGTTGTTTTCCATCCTGGAAAGATTTTACGTCCCTACTAAGTGTTAGATTGTGTGTGTCCATATATGCATCTACTTATAGTCATTTAATTTTCAGAACAGTATGGTAGGTCATATTTACCTTTATTATACAACTCCCTTTGACTGGTAAAGTTACATTCAAACTACTTGTAATTTTAGGTCGTATCATAATATTGGTTTACAAATTTTCATCTGTGAAGTAAAGAAAATAAGACCTTGCAGCTTTACTGTGAAAATTGGTGACATCTAGCTAAGCATATGGTATAAAGTAGATTGTTATAACAGCTTTGTAGCAGGTTCAAAATTAGGTTAGTCGATTCTGAAAATTACCACTTCAAGCTGGAGTTCTCTCTCTTATTGTATGGCATAGTTTCTTTGTTAGTCTGTGCATACTGTCACCTAACTCAATCTGGTGTGATCTTCTGGGAAAATTCTTCCTTCAGGAAATTGCTGTTCTTTCATTTGTCAAAGTCATCAGGTTCTTTCCAGCCCTCAATTGTCTTAATCTCTCTTCATTTGACTTTCTTTTAACCTTAATGCCTTGCCTCCCTTGGATTCTATAATTTAATGGTAAATAAAAATTGGTTGTTGACATTTTTTTGCTATCCACCTTTGATCCCATTTCCTCACCTGCATCCTAAATACAGGTTTTGGCCCCCCATTTTCCAATCACAAACCTCTTGGGACCCTTTAATTTTTTTTTTCCTCAGATGGACATTTAGCTGTCACAGTCTATTGAATAATATACCCTGTCACTACTAATTTAAAATATTCCTTACATACTAAATATAAACTTTATCTTCTCATTAACTTATATACCTTAGGCATAACATTTATAGTTGTTTTGACTAGGTAAGGCAAGTCTCTATCTGTTTTCAAAATTTTGGTTATTATACTTGTGCTCTCCCAGATAAATTTTAAGATCAATTTCACAAGTATCACTTGTCCACTCCATGAAAATAAAAGGAAAATTCCACTGCAATTTTTGATTAGTATATAATAAAAAAGTAGAAATCATTTCCTACTTCTCAGAACTCTGTAAGATTAACTATTGTCTTCATTTACAGGGAAGCAAGTAATTTGGCTAGGAAGTAGTGGAGGAGCCCAGTATTTGAGCTCAAGGATGCATCCCAGAAAGAACAAGGATTCAATGCCTTCGTTATATCCCTTTCCACAATTCAGTACATTTTTGGGAGGCAAAATAACTGAGGTAATCATCGAGAGAGCCTTTGTCTGGTACTCTGGGCTGACAGAGACTGCATATGTTAAGCAGATGTAATGTATTTAATCTGAGAAGGGAAAAGGAAGCATTGGCAGTTTTTCTCCAAAACACTCCCCTGTAAACTGGCAGAAAGAAGCATTTGGAAGAAGGCGGTGCCAGATTGGCATCCTCCAAAAGGAAATAATAGTAAATGAAGAAAACAGTAGAAATGATCCCGGGAACAGACCAATCACTTACATACTTAAGCAGCTGCTCCCTCATATACTACTTGTCACCCATAGCACACCAGATAAGAGTCAAACCTTGGTGCCAGACATTTCCTTATGTATCCATAGAATGAACTAGAGCACCTTCACTTTTTCAAGAATCCATCTCCAGTATTTCCCATGAGTTTATTATTAACAAGGCCAATCGTTCTTTAAACAAGTATTAATTAGAGAGCATTTCAGCTTTTCACTTGTTTGGATCATCCTTGAGATGAATTAAAGTCTGCCCCAAATCAGAGCAATACCGGGAAATAGTATGCTTTCTTAACATCTCACATGTATCTTCCCAGATGACTGATTTCTGCAAGGGATTGTAACATGAACTTGGATCAGCGTCCTGGAGCATGCTAATGAGACAGGTTATTGACTGGTATTTTCGAAAGCAAAGAATGAGTTTAATCTTTCTGGATGTTAATGGGATAATCTCTGAACTATTTGAGTATGGTCTTTAATAACTGGCTGTGCTCTTAGGTTAATAGTTTGTAGATTAATCATGGGTTGAGGATTGTTTTTAAGACAAAAAATATAAATTTGATGTTGTTAGTATGCATACAGTTTTCAGTACCACCACCCTGCACTTTCTGATCTGCTGTCTTGTACTTAGGAATTTCTACTGTCTAGACATTTGCTTATAAACACTATTCCAGTCTCTAACTTCATTCTTTGTTGATACTCTTCCAGCAAACAGTAAAGAAGTGGCCTGCTTTTGAAGACTATGTAAATAGTCTTCCCAACCATTAATGTATTACTGTTAAGTGCACCAAAACAGATCAGTAGAACCCATAAAATAAAATATTTGAGCTTTAATTCAGGAAAAATACAAGTAACCAGTTGTCTATAACTAAAATGCAAGATATGAGGTAAATGATAAGTCTATAATCTATGACATTTACCATAAATACCTCATTAAGTGACAATCGTGCCAATAAGGACACATTATCTGTTAATAGTAAAGGCTCTTTTAAAACATTCGTCAGATTTATCTCTGTAGGACTGGTATGCCAGCCAAGGGAATAAAATTTGCAAAAGAGTTTATTCTATTCATCAAAATGGCTAACTGGTGTACAACATTACCCATATGCTGATTTTTTAAAACAAATTTTATACTGGAATATTCTATTATGCAATCTCAGGTGATATTTAATCCACTGATACAGTCATTGTTTGAAACATATTTTACTCCGTTCAAATCACTTTTCACCCGTGAATATCCTCAGTTATTTAACATACACGCTTGTGCCCTTCATCTCTTGAGGATAGCTTGCCTGATTGGGAAAAGCCAGATATTAGCAGTAAATTAGTGTATGAAGTAAGTGATTATGTTTAAAAGTTCTTTGGGAACAAAAACCAATGAGATGACTGAAGTTTTGTTTTGCTTTTTAAGACTATTCCAGAACAGGTACAGAAAACTTCTGAACTATGGCAGCACTCTGGTCTCCTGAATATGATATGTATGCATAGTGTCTTTATTCTCTCATGTTATGGCTTCAACTTGTTTTCTATTCCTTGAACTAGTTTGAGTCTGAAATTAGAAATGTATTTGAAATTTGCTTCATATTAAACCCAAAGCTACTTTCATTGTCCAAGTGTAAGGTTCCAACATTTAAAAACTGTTCTAGTACTGCCCAGTTCAATGGTTTATCAATTCTGTAAAGTGGAAATTGAGAGAAACCTGAAAAAATGAAGCTGCGAGATACATGCTTAGATGAAGACTAGACACATTCTGTGGGAGGAAACCTTTCGCTCATTTGCTATTAGCCAAAAGATAAGACAGTTCATGTACAGGGGCCCCATTTAGTTAACTCAAAATCTTACACACGAGTGAGTGTGTGTGTGCACATGCTCATGCGGCTTGGATAATTTTTCTATTGTATTATTTCCTACTTCATTAATTTCCTCTTTTATTATATATCTTCTATGAACTTGTTTTTTCATTCCTCTTCTAACTTACTAAGCTATATTTATCCTATAAGCGTTGGTATGTAATGTTTTCATTACATTCCCACACAGTTCTGGGAGATTTTCAGTTTCTGTAACTTTAGTTTATAAATTATATAGCAGTTAATGGTTTGCAGGTCAATCTTGGATTACTACGCTTTATTATTTGTAGATAAATATCTTAACTTTTTGTTAAACTCAAAGTTAATAATGTTGTATTAGTGAACATAATATTTAAATACTTAATTTTAACAACTACATTTTTCTTAATCTTATCTCTTGTGTAAATGTTGTATGTGTACTAAGAAAAATACATTCTAACTCTTCAATGTAGAACTCATCCATTTGGATAAACTTGTAAATTATTGTTTTCATATCTATCCTTTAATCTCAATTTTTTTCCCTAATCTCTGTGATTCATAGAAATATATTAAAACCTCCAGACAGACCTCTGGCAAGACAGGAGAAAAAAAAGACTGTGTTATGAATGTAAATGGACATTTAAGACAACACACAACTAGATGATAGCAACTTTGAAACCATACACAATGTAGAAATTTTTCTTTAAAATATATACCTTAGAAAATGTGACTGAAGTGTAAAGAACTCAAAGTTCTGCAGCTGTTAAAGATAATGGTGCAGTTGTTTAAAATCTCCCATAAAGATGAAATTAGATGATATGTGCAGCTATAAGGATATACTTTTCTAGATGTCAGGAGAGATCTGGCCTATTATATGTCAATATTTTATCAGAAAGCATAGAAAACTACTGAAAGAGTTATAAAATAATGAGAATATATCTATGTCATATATATATATATATATATATATATATATATATATATATGTATTTCATATATATGCTATTGCTCTTCTGAAACACCCAGCTCAGAACTTGCCAGGCCTGGGCTGCTCACAGGCAAACATGCCAGGGTTATTTCTTGGGGGCAGAGGCTTTTCTGTTCAGATTAGCAAGAAACCATTACTGTCCAGCCTCCACTAGGAAGGAAAAACACTTCTGCAGGTACCACTTACGGAAATGAACAATTTGTGATATAGAAAATAAGGCAATGTCGTGAAAGGAAAGCACCTAAAGCCTCTTTCTATGTGTAAATATATCCTTCAGGAGCTGCATTACGAAATGTAACCTTACTGAACCACCTGAGCAAACTTCAAAAGGGACTTCAACCACTCACCTGGATACAAGCCAGAGGCTCATTTGTCCAAATTGAATATCCACCAACTAAATATATTCTCCCATTATGGACAGCAACTCCAGACTCATTCTGGCCTAAAGTAAGGAGAGTTGAGTAAAAAGACAAAAATCCATTTCTCACATGTTTTAATTAACCCTTTTGCTACTAGGGGATAGTTTGTCCCTGTGGCACATTTTTATACTGCATGAGATTGCAGCAACTAATCACTGGCTCTAGTACTTGGGAAAATATGCCACTATTTCCTAGAGAATTAATCTGTGTTAAGTCATAACTAGAACAAAACACTAATTGCTCAGCAAACTTAATACAGCAATAGTAAGCTATATGGAACTGAAGAGTTCTATAATAAGTCATATACTATTAATTTATAGTGGCATAAATAAGATATGTTTTAGAAATGCAAAAGAACCTCATACCCACAGAATTTTTAAGGCAAGTGTTTACATCTGTAAAGCAACAGCTGCAACCCTAAGAACCCAATAAAAGGGAGCCATGCTCCTCAGTGTGCCCCAAATGAAGACAAATGGCAGGAAAAAAATGATAAAGTTGCTACCTTCCCTTTCTTTACATACACAATAGTTTTAAGATTATTTTAAAGCTCCTGAGCTGGAACTATCCTGGATAATCCCTGGGTACTGACATGCCAAAATGATGAAAGGTTTCTCCTCCCATTTCAAAAAAGAAGACATAATAACTCACTACCACATATTCTTCTCTGGAGGCCATCAGAGAGTGAAAGTCTTTATTGATGAGCTGGCACAGCATTGGCTGGGGTAATAAATAAGCTAGATCCTATAGCAGGCACAATCACAGATCTAGGGATCGAGGGTCTGTGTTACCACTACGACTGAGAGCTAAATACTTAGAGTGGGCATCAAAAATCATTTTGCAAAACAACTCAATACAAAGCATCTAAATACATATCTGGTATGCTCTCAGTGTTGCTTCCCCCAGTAGGAACTGTGAATGATTGAATACCCACTCTGCATATTAAAATGTCTTCAGGAACTAATCTAAGCCACTGTTTTGAGTTTGTGATTTTTCTATTATTTGAGCAGCCCTGGAAGGACTCTCTGATCATTTATGGTTGTTGATAATGCAAGGTGACAAGACAGAAAAAGTTATCAACTCCATATAGAAACACCAGGAATGTGTTTTTTACTGCTTCTTTTTCATTTCTGTACAAAATTGGGCCACACTTAGGACTGCCCTGTAGAAATGCTTGCATGAGGATTTGTGGCTTGAGGCACAGCCAGACCCCTCTGAACAAAATTACTGTAAGGTTTAATTTCTAGGAGACTACACCGACTGATAGCAACAAATAATGAGGACCATTCCTCTAAACTCATAAGAAATAAAGGGGGACTAAAATAAAAACTAAATTGCTTCTGTAAAGAGTTATTAACTCTTTCTGTACCTTGTTCCTGCTGCATGTATCAAAATTCTGAAGTAAACATTGACTGATTATGACATGCCTCCCCTGGTCACATGAGAATGTGCACAAAGGTAATTCAGACCCTGAGTAACTAGGTGCCCATCCACTTGAACAAGTCATTGTGTTGTGAGGTAACAATACATACCTTTCTGCTTAATAAAAGCTAGTTGCTGTACCCATTTTGCAATTAAGAGATGCATTAACAGTATCTAAGAAAACAGGTTTGGCAGCTTCTTGAATTTACTCTTATTTTTCATTTAATTAATCAACAATACTTGCCAGTTAGCAGATTGAAATTACAACGTGTCCACTGATCAGTGTCAATGTTGTAAGAATCTATTTGACGCACAAGGATCCGGTCATTATTGTAGTCAAGGTCATTGCCTCCAAGGACATAAAGCTTCCTTTGGACAGCAGCCATGGAATGATAGACCCTTCTCTGCAGCATGGGGCTACGGCTTATCCACTTATTCTGAAAAATGAAATTCAAATGCATTCTGTTAATAGGAGACCTGCTTGGTAGAAAACAGCAGTGGGTGGCTCATTAGTAGCTGGAACCCTAATGTTTGTCAACCATTCTGTTTTGCATTTTATAATGAAAACATTAAAATTTTACCAGGGATAACATTAAAATTTTTCAAGATGGTTCTCTTACCCTATTCAGAGAACTTATATGTGGAAATTAAGAGTGACAGTGCCTGGCTTGGTACACTGTGAATAGTGATGTAATGTTTAAGAAAACAGACTCCAGATCCAGAATGGCTGAGTTACCTGATCCTGAGCTATTTTCTTTAGCCTCTCGGCTTATTTCTTTATATGTAAAATGAGGACAATACATATCTGAAAATCTGTTGTAAAGATTAAATGAGCTAATACACAAAGAATTTTTAAAATGCCTAGCACATAACAAATGTCCAACACATGTTCACTTTTTAAAAAATACCGTAATAATAATCATTGGGTGCCCAGGGCTCCTAGATAAACTCAGGTGAGGATGGCTTTGCTGTACTTTCCAGATTCACCTGAAATCTGTGAATGAGTTAAGATTTGATTCAGTAACAAACCTCCCATGTTTTCTTTTTATTAGCTTCCATTATATATTTACAGTTCACAATTTAACATTCACTGTTGCATCTGCCAAACTGGGAAACGTTAGTTCTAATCACACAGTTACTTGTATTAGTATAAAACCAAACTTTGCATGAGAATTGTAGAGAATAACTAAACTTTTAATATTCGGTTCTAGGACACCCTCTATAATGAAAAGGGTATACTCAGCCCCTTTTAAAGTAAGACTCCTGTTTTAAGTGTAATATAAATTGTAAGATTAGACAAAAATCAAATAAAACTTTATATCTGGACTAAGTAATTGAAAGGTAAGTAAACAAAGAAATGGACAGGTAAATAAACCTAAACATTTTCCTTCTCCATAAACACTAAACATACAGGAAGAATTCAGTTTGCTTTTTGCCAAGAAAAATTTGGATTTGGACCAGAAAAATCTTATGATGTTTTGAATACATAGAATTTCACCAGTTCACAAAGCTGTGAGGAAAGAAGCAAACAACAAACTTGTTTTATAAACATTGGCATGTAGAGTATAGGCATATATTTACTACAGGCATATCTACTGCATCATTTCTAGTTTCTCTTTTAAAGATATCCTCCAGAAAAAAAAGTTGTAGAGTTTGAACATTACCTATTCCCTGTTTGAGTATATAATATCTTCTTAATAAAATGGTCAAGCTTTTTTTCAGCTATTTTGCTAAGAAATATCTTTAATGCAGTATACTTGAGTAAATTTTAAAATTCTGATGATGCTTTTCTTAGGTGCTGTCTAGGAGACAACCCACTAAGTATTAGGAATCAATGTTTACATTAGCAGTCTAGTCCCCTGCCACAGACTATAGATGCCATCTGGTTTGCAAGGCCTGCCTACATCCCCTGATTATATCTTTAGCTTCCTTTACTGCAGTGCCTGCCAGGTGAGCCACCAACCACTGCAAAGGCAAAGAAATAGAGAGGCCTGGCGGGGTCATTCCTAATAAGCTAGCATGTGAATACTAATCAGTAGTGGGGAAGCAGAGGTCACCCCCGTCTGCCTATTGGCAGGTAGCTATGTGCTCTGTGGCAGATGGCAGGCATTATCGACTCTCCACAAAGGCCTAGAAGAGAAATAAGCACAAGGGCTGAGTGATAGAGTTATTGAGATTCTGAGCAAGATGCAAGCAGATGTGATGTTTGCCAGTACCCACCGTAAACAATATGCCAGCAGAATTTTTAAAAAGAGCATGTGTGTACAAACATGAAACAGAGCTCATTTGAGCAATGTTAACACCTTCCTTCCTCTTTAACCATGTGTACACCAAACTCCACAAACTGTAATTATCCCTTTAGAGATACCTGACTACAGGACATTTGTTTTATGAAATTTATAACTTCTAATAGCATCAGGAATCATATTTTGTGAAAAGAAATAATTTCATATTTAGAATCAAGTAACTATTAAAATAGATATCAAATACACTGAGAGCACTCTGGACATACTTTCGGTGGCCAATCCTGGTTCAGACTGCCAAAGTCAACCTGTTGTTTCATATCCCAATACTCTACCTTCAGCTGATGAGTGTTAAACCTCCAAATTAATAGGGATATTGTCATAATAAAAAAAAAGTTTATATTTTCCAAATGATAGAAACGGAAAAATTCGCAGACATCTGCCAAAGCCATATATTCTGGTAGAAAGAAAAAAAAGAATAAAAATATCTCTTCTTTGAGGAAGAAGTAATTAACTGCATGAAAAGTGGATGGAAGAAAGGGCTGGTGCCATTGCAATGTGTCTAATTACTTCCTAGCTGTTAAATGGAAAACAAATTTCTCAGATACTTCAAATATCTTCCAGGTATTATTATAGAACATTTTGGTTGTTTTAAGATAATAACATTTGATTTGAAAATTAAACTACAAGCATATTGCCCTCCTAAAATAGCACCCCTTCCAGGACACAGATACAAAGTAATCAATATCCTTCCTGTGTTATGCAAAACTGAAGTGGTGAGGCATTGTGCATAGCATAAAACTGGAGTGGAAATTTTCTAACAATAAAATAGAAACTGAAAGGCAGTTTACTCAGATTCTTCCTTCCACATAAGCATGTATATGTATATACACTTGGCATTCCAACTACTCAGTCCTGTGGAAATCTTTTAAAATTCATTTTAATTAAGGTAGTAAGCTCTTTATATGTGATTCTTACCTGGTTAGGTTCATACACCATTAATCTGTTCTGATACTGTGCTGTGTTAGTTACTCCACCTGTAATGGATTAACATATGTTAGAGCTTTTCATGAATAAGAAATGGGATATTTCAACATAAGAATGAGATACACTAAAGGAAAATTAGCTACCGCTAAGAGGCTGTGTACCTTTCATAGGTGAACCTGTGACACAATTAGGAAGCTTACTGTTGAAGTAGTTTAATTTCAGAGAAGCTTTTCAGAAGCAATCCAGTTGAGAGCTAACTAAAAGCATGCTGACATTACCAAGAGGTTCCCAATTCTGACACACTGCTCTGTGTGACTACAACAATTGGCAAAATATAGGGAGGAAGTGGGGTGAGCACAAAGATAAATGTATATAATTTATGCTAGGGTCATAGCTATATGGAAAATTCTTGTCCTCAGCTAAACTGGCAAATTTAAAGCCCCAACTTATGTAATTAACAAAGAAAAATATATGGATGAACCATATAGCAACAGGCATTACTCATCAGAAGAGATCTGGAGCCAATGCTATCCGATGGAATATAACGAGAACCATGTAAATGTAAGTCACATGCAATTATAAATTTTTCAGTAACTTAAAAAAAGCAAAAAGCTAAAAAAATTTAATAACTTTATTTACCTCACTATAGTCAAAATATTATCATTCCAATATGAAGTCAACCAAAAAATTACTGAGATATTTTATATTTTTTTCATACTAAATTTCCTAAACACAGGGTGTCTTTGTATCATCCCGAAAAAAAAAAAAAACTGGGGCACTTAGCATCATGTCCCTGAAACACTCCATTTGTGTTCCCAAGACTTTTGCCAAGTCAAGGGGGTCTTAGCAATCTGACAGGAACTGGAATGTCCAAATAGTACAATCTGAGGGACTAGAAACGGCAAGCTAGAGTTTCTTACAGAAACTGCTTTCCTGCCCATCTGCTAAGTCAGCTGTTCCTTGGAATGGTGGGCATACAGTGGAGCATAGCAATGTAATAATGTCACTGCTGTGTAGTTTATAAAATCCCTTCTCTGTAATAACTGAGTGCAGACAGGGCACTGTGAGTACTATAGTCCAGGTAACCAACACTGAATACAGTACTTTGAGCTCTCTCTATTTTCTTGTCTGGTCCTCAGTCCCTGGTGACTTCTTCTCTAGCCCACCACCACTGGACACTATCAACTTCCTGTCTGGCCAGCTGCCCAGGACCTTCTGGCAATTAACTAGTCCAGCTTGTTTTTGTGAGACTCTCTTGGTATGTTCTGGCAACTTTCTTGTCCAGCCTACCACCACTAGACTATCCTTTTCTGCTAGGAAGGCTCAACCTTACCTTTTCCTTTTGATCCTTAAATAAACTTTATTTCTCAGCCTTCTCTGAGTACTTCTCCCATCTGTCAGCAATGCACTTCACTGCCCCAGCATACCTGATGTAGCACAAATTGGCCATATTTCAAATACTAA
>RJWT010019998.1:0-18166 GCA_004365215.1 Cuniculus paca | reverse complement strand
TGTGTTACTTGCATACTTACAAATGTTCTATTGACACAAATATGTTGTTTATGAGTTTTAAAATGACCAAAGCAATTGTAGCAAAGTAGAGACCCACTAGTTATATGAAGTTTGCCAGTGTTTGAACATATATTACACTGTTTTCAATATATATGTATATTTTATCTTGAATATATATGTATAAGTATTTACAGTATTTTCTCTTGAATACATATGTATATTTTCTTGAATATATATGTATATTTTCTCTTGAATATATATGCATATACATATATTACCCTATTTTCTCTTAAATATATATATATATATTCTCTTGATTACTTCTTGACCTTTTGGCTAAGATCAAGTGTATAGTCACTCTTTGGCGAAGATCATTACTATATATATATATATATATATATATATATATATATATACACACACACACAATTACTATGATTATTAAAGGTTACAGACCAATAGAGAAAAATGTATGCCATGGAGAATCATAAGATAGTAGAAAAGAAGACGAGGAGGTAGAAACCAAACACATATTTTAAAAGATACGTATGAATTACCTTTCCATATTTCACAGTACTTATTCTTTTGCTTTTACACTTTTTAGTGTAAACTACACAATAAAATAAATCCATATCATATCCCTAAAATCTCAAGCATGCTTTGTAAACACCCATAGTTTTAGTTCAACAGAGTGACAGCCTAGATTGACTTCAACTCAAATCCAACCCTAACCCCCATTTACAAAGGGTGCTTGGCCAGCCTAGTCATCCACATTGTTTTCAGCAGTAAACTGAATATAATAATAGTTGCTTATCAGTGTCTATGTAAAATTTTATTTTGTTAAAAAATAAAAATACTTATTGAGTACTACAACTGTCAAATAAATGGATACTTTATCAATGTAAACAAAGTTTTAAAATCAAAGCAGACAATTTCTCTGTACTTGTATTTAGCTCCCCTGCCATTGGCCCTTTTGCAGCGGAACTCTCCTAGTACTTGTATCTATGCTAGTCACTTGTTTTACTGTGTTAGATAATATTTTCTTGCAAAAGCATGAGATTTTTAATAAATTTGGAAAATGGAGGAAATATCTATGTTAGCAAAACTTAGTGACTGTTATTCTCTAAGTGTTTTCTTATGATTTACATGGTAAGCATTTACAAACATAGTACATGGATGAATGCCAGCCCTGTACTTTTCCATATACATTTTAAAAATAATTTTCTAAAATGTTACGTGTAAAGTTTATGATCATTCACTGAACTGATATATCACTATATATTCAATATTTTATCTGTAGATATTATACAGCTTTGAAGGACAAAAAAACTCCATGATTTTATCACATGCAATAGCACTTTGGAATTTCAATTCCTATTAAATTAAAAAATATGAATACTTGTGGCATCTTTTTTTTATTTTAAAGAGAATAGAACAAAACAAAACAAAGCAGAACAAAACAAAGCAAAAGAAAACAGAAGAGAGTCAAACATAATATAGCATTTCAAAACAGAACACTGCAAGCTATACAGGTTAAAATGTACCTCAAAAAATTTTTTTTGATATCTCATCACCTACCATTTGCTGTGATGTGGCTAACAGATGTTACATGACAGGAACAGTCTCTAAAGCTTGAGAAATCCTGATCCCTTGGAAGGTTGGTATTGGGGTAACAGAAATCAAAAACTCCATGTAACAGCAGATCATATAAGATTGCATCGTTTTATATAGTGTCTGATGTAGTAATGTGGTGCTGATGAGGGTAGGTATGTCAGAAAGGGCTTTTGATAAGCTCCCATTGATACAGAGGGATGTCAAAAAGAGAGACTAGGGAATGAGTTGACAAATCTAGGAAAAAGTTCTCTCTCTCTTGCTCACTCACTCTGTCTCTCTCTCTTCCCCCAGTGGGGGCACCTGGTTGGAGGAGAGTCACTGCGGACATGACCTAGAAAGGTGCACTCTTGTCTCTGCTTCCTGTATGTCAGAAGATGAGTACGTGCCCTCTTCCAAAACCTTCCACCATACTGTTGTCCCTTGGAGTCAGCCAACCTTGAATTGAATCCACTGGGAACTGTAAGCCAAATAACTCTCTCCTGCTTGAAGCTGCAGATGTTGGGTATTTTGTCCCAGAGATGAGAAAGTGACGAATATATTACACATATAATTATTGAAGAACATATATATATATGGAGAAGAAAAATTCAAATTCAAAGTATCTGTATAGAGAACAGTTTAAAATGACCTATAAAATAAATTAGAAATAAATACACCAAGCAACAAATTAACAGTCCCAGGTTGAGTTAAAATAAGAGAATTTATCAGTTATATAATAATGATATGTTTTTAGGTTTGCTTCTAGGAGGGTCAAATATTAACTTTTTTGTAAACTTTGAATAATTTGCTCACAATAATTTGCTCACAACTTGCAATGTTAAAGAGAACCATATTAATGAAATAATAATACTGATAAAATGTGAAAGAGTATATAGAGAGAAGAAAAAACATTGTTGAAAAAATATAGACATGCAATAGAAGTATTTATAGCAAAACAATAAATTTTATAAGCAAGTTACAATCAATACATGTACTCAGATTCTTTTAGCCAAGATTTGAACAACTTGAATAAGATAAAATTTATCTTATTCACACTATTATATATACAAATGTCTTGTAGAGCCATTTTTTGTTATGTAAAATTTCTTCTATTAGGTAGTTAGATTTCACGAAAGCTTTTTGGTAAATCTGACACATAGGTTGATATGACAGATTTTTTACAGAACCCACAAAATAAAAGTGATTTATTAAATACAATTCTAACACTTTGATTTATAAAACAGCTGGAGGTGGTAACCTGTAATAAATTAATCTATTGTGAATTATGAAATTATTAAGATAACTTGACTTAAGCATCTGCAGTTCACAGATATTATGTGGAATTATTTATTGATGTCATTTCCCCTTTCCTCCTTCCCTAACTACATTTGATGAAAGAGCTTGGCATATCTTTGTCATTATGTAGGAAATAGGTTCTGTGCCAAAACACATGGCTCAAGGTTTAAAAGTTAAGTTACATGAATATTTTAAAATATACTGTATAATATGAGGACAGTATAAAAGTTTTGAATGGTTGAGATTTGGTGTCAAATTTAATAGAATGAGAGAATGCAGGCTTTAAATTGAAAAATGAAATAGGCATCATTTCTTAAATAATCATTAATTAGTAAACTCTGCGTTAAAAGTTTTAACTCTCAAATTCAATTTAACTGTTGAAACCATTTTTAAATAGGAAGCTGAGTAACTTGCTTAAGTTAGCATTTATAAAGTATTATTAAATAATTGGAAACAAATTCTCTGATCTGAGATCTAATGATCATTTTCTTTTTTTTTTGCGGCACCAGGGATTGAACTCACAACCTTGCGCTTGCCAGGCAGGCGCTTAGGCCACTGAGCTAGATCCCCGGCCCATAATGATCATTTTTCTAACTTGCAAACTAAGAAATTTTTTTTTACTTTCTTCACCCACAATATCATATTAAAGTTCAAATGCAAGAGTATAAAAATATTTCTAACTGTAAACTTCTAAACAGTCCCAAACCAGTTCCTTTAGATATACTGGTTACAATAGCACCTACATATGCAATATAAGTGGTCAGTAAAGGAAGCATAATTAGTAATAAAGTCAACAGAAAAACCTGACAGAGCAATTTTGTTGTGTTTTGCCACCAACTCTGTACCCAAAGTCAAGTTGGGAACCCTTTTTCCTCACCTGCCAGAATTTCATTTTAAAATATCAGTCCTGAAACATTGAGCAGGGGTTAAGGCCTCAAAATGAGTGGAATAGACATCATATGTTTAGAAAATGCACTTTATTGGCAAGTATAATAAACTGATCAGTTGTATGGCCATAAAGCATGCTACGGTTTCCAACAGAAATGATTGCTGGTAGTGCGCTGTGGAGAATCATGGTTGGAGATGTTAGTGTGCAGATAATTTCTGATTCACTCCTGTCACATACCTTAATCTAATTGCCTGAAGCCATCTCAATCAAGGACACTTTGAAGTCTTAATGTTCTTATTCCTCCTTTTCTAATACCAATCCAACAAATACAGTAATTAAACTATACTCCCAGCTCAGGCCATGTCAGCTAGGAACATTTTCTGTCTAACTTCAAGTCCTAATTTTTTTCATATCACCTGTAATTGCTAGTTGCATACCAAAATATGTCTGCCCAATTCATTAATAAATTTTTAACCAATTGATTCATTTAGGTTTCAGGGAAAAGTAAATCCAAATGGTTGCTTTCGTGGAAAAACACAGCATCAAAGATTATTTGCTAAGTTAAGTGGCATCCATGAGCTTTATGATGAGAAGATGAGACAACCCATGCCTGGCCACAGGCAATCTTGGACAATGTCAGAAGCATCCAAACATTGAGGCCTTCATTTTTTACTAATTATATAGTCAAGAAATGTGCAGTATGTGCAGACAACCAAAAGTAAAGGAAAAGCTTGAGATGCGTACACCTAAGTCCTCATTCCAAGTTACCAATAAGATAACTCATTACCTCTGCAAGAGATAGATGGGGCAGAGATGAGTAAAACTAACTGATAATAGATGTTTCTTCAGAAGTAAAACAAAATAAAAAGAACACAAATTCTTCACTGAAATTCGATACCAAAGTAGTTTCTGTTTTGAACAAGTCCATGGACAAAATTCTAAGTTAAGATTTTGGTAATCTAATGTTGTGCCATCTACTTCCCAAAATAAGGGAAAGGCACAATCATTAAAGGTTCATCTTGAAAGCAAAGGGGAATTAAGTCCAGACAGATACCAAGGGCCAGGGGATGAGGAAATCACACCCCTGACTTCTAAGCTAAATGCCCGACAGGGACAAGTGTATCATGATGACTGTGTAGTCACCTACAGAGTGCTGTACACAGCAGACAGCATCCGGACTGTTTCGTCACTCTTGAGTTAATGTGACATCTCGGCGAGTTTATGCGTTATGTTTTATTTTCTATGATTTAAATAGATTTTGTTATTATCTATTCCTATGTGTTGTGTTTATGTGGCTTTACATAACACATAAGCTAGTGGTGGCAAAGAGGTAGCAGAGAAAATACAGGGTTCCTTGGGAAACTCATCTGACCACGATGATTAGATTTTACAAAAAAAATGGTTATCAGCTCTTTGTAGTCAAAACAAAACAGTTCTTGCTTCTGTTATTCTTCATGATTATATTGAATAGTATATGTGATTCATAGAATAAGTAGATAAAATCTGTTTCTAACACAACTGTTTATAAATCTTGGCTTCTATGTTTGATGAGTTTGCTATTATGTTATTCAAATTATAAAAATATGGTAGGCACATTATATTTGTCCCATTTTACTCCTTCTAAATATGTGTATCACAGGACTCAGAAAACTGAAACAAAGCAATGAATTGCATTTACCAAAATTATTTTTGATTTTCCACATATATGTACACCAGAAATATTACCAAATTTCGATTACCTAAACTACATAGTCTTGACTGGGTGTGGGGGCACATACCTGTAATCCCAGCACTCAGGAGCTTGAGGCAGGAAGGTCACTGCAAGTTTGAGGCTGGCCTGAGTTAAAAAGTGAGTTCAAGGCCAGTGTGAACTGCATAGTGAAGCTGTATCTCAAAAAGACAAAAACAAAACAGACAAAACCAAGTTACATAGTGTTTTACAGATATAATTTAATATTTTCCATAAAGCTACATTATAAAATCACTATTAACTCATTAATGTACAGTTAATTTTCATTGCAGCACATTTATTCTCAAAATGTACTTACATTGTATTGTGTGGAATAGCAACATTTAAAAACAATCTGAAAAAAATGAGCTAAGTAATTATTGAACTTCATTGTAGGTGAAAATGACACTGAAAGTATCTGGATAAATGCAGATGTTTTGATTTCATAGTTATTTTGATTCAGTAGTTCTGCAGTGGTGGGAAGAATTTTAGCAAAAAAGCACACACAGTATGCTTGCTTTGTTTGAGGAAAATTCACCATAAAGATTGTTAAAGGAACATAACCTCTCTCCAGGGGAAGGTGTGTTTTGGGGTTTTTTGTTTGTCTGTTTCTTTGTTTGGGTACTGGGGGATCAAACTCACAACCTCATGCTTACCAGGCAAGCACTTGAGCAGCTGAGCTAAATCCCTGGCCCCAATATTCTTTTGTTTTGTTTTGTTTTGTTTTGTTTTGTTTTGTTTTGTTTTGTTTTGTTTTGTGAGTCTTTTTTCATAATCTTCACCTAGCAACTATTTGGTATCTTTCAGTTCTCAATTACAGAAGCTAACTGCTTTTTAAGTTCCTCTACAAATAGGCCAGGATCTTCCTCTTCTTGTAGATGTGATAAAAATTAAAAATAATATGTTGTATTTCTTCATACTATGACTTCCTGGAGCGTCCATACCATTCTTTGTTTTGTCCAGGGTCTCGTGTGAGCAGTAACATGTAATAGATACTTAGTAACAGCTTGAGTAAGGAAAGTCAGAAAAGGTTTACAGGACACTCTCTGAGTCTAGTTGCTTCCACCTATTGCATATACATTGAGTTCTATTCAGAATATCCTGATTCAGTAACTTACGTAAAGCTTTTGCCCATTTGCCTTTTTCTTAACTCAATCTCTTTATACTGAGAACCTCTACATAGTCACTTTAGAGCTAATGATTGACATATTTGACATTTAAAGCTTTTTTTCCTTTCCATAGGCTCTGCATTTGAGATTTCTCTTTATGAAGTATTCTTGGTCTCTGTTTCTCATTTTCTGCAATGACCATCCCCCTAAGCAGCAGCACATCCATTCATTTCTGTAAGTGATTCCCCATGGTCCTTATGTACAGGTCAAGAGAAAATCCACCATTTTTATTTTAGATATTTCACTAGGTTGCTAGATAATAACTAACAGCAATTTAAAACTGTTCTAGTAGTAGAATTGAAATGAAGTTTTTCTGGAAGATCAACAGGAAGCACTGATTACTGGTGGTTTAATGTTTCTAATTAGCCAACCCATGGAAGAAGCCAAGGCTGAAAAGTCTTTTAAATCACTTAATGGTAGCAGGTGACTGATCCATTTTGCAATAAACTCCATTCCCCCTTTAAAAATATATATCTCTAATTCTCACTTCATCTTACCCAGTTTTTCAAATCCTTCAAATCTCTTCTGGATTCTTATCTTTTGTGTGTTTGTGCATTTGTTTGCTTTTTGATACAGGGTCTCACTATGTAGCTCAGGCTGGTTTCAAACTTTAGGCAAACCTCCTCCCTCAAACTCCTCAAGTGCTGAAATTACAGGCATGCGTGACCATGCCCAGCCTGGAATTTTATCTTAAATGTCCATATATGGCAAGCTATCTGGCATTTTGGTTTATACTGGTTTGTACTTTTTCATAAATATCTAAATACATTTTTATCACTTAGCATTTTCCATTATGCCTACTGTGTCTATGCATAAAACCACATTGATCACACTCTTTTAATGCAAGCTACCAAGACCTTCTGCAATTAGCAAGGTAAAAATAAATACACATGTTCTTAATATTGTGAGATGATGGAAATTACATTGATCTCTTTTCTTATTGCTGGAAAAAGTACCTGCCAAACACAATTTAAAGAAGGATAGAACTAATTTGGCTAATGGTTTTAGGGGATGCAGTGTGCAGTTTGATAGCTATAAGGCAGAAACATAAAGGCAGAAGAAAGTGTGGGATCAAAGCTGCTCCAATCATGCCTCTAAAGGCACAATCCCAGTGACCCATCTCTAACTGGACCTCACCTCCTAACTGCATGTGCAGCTATGGACATGAATGGATTGACTTACTGATGAATGTAGTGTCTCGATGATCCAGTTACCTTTTCAATAGTCCCTTAATTGTCAAGTTGACAAATATAACCATCTCAGCAATTATGACAATATATATAATTATGTGAAAAACTGACTAGCATACTGAGAATATTTGCTATTGAAAAGGAGACCTCTGTACTCGTGGTCTCTCACAGAGAACCTTACTGCATTAATTCCTAATACCATGAAACCAATAGTATCTACAACTCAAAAAGTTACTGTAAGCAAATAAGCATTATTTCATTTTATGAATAATATGCTTTGTTTAATGTCCTTCAAATATTTAGTAGTTTATCTTGCACATAAAATATGTCCAAAAATTTTGGTATAAGTATATATTCTGGAACTCACTAAGAAGGTTTATATGTGTATATATAAATGATTCTAACTAAGGTCATATTCTCATATCCATAGACAATCAAAAAACATAACCATGATAGATCTTTATAAACTTTCTTTCTTTGTGTTAAAATACCCAACCAATGTCCTCTGTTTAGCACATTATGCACATAGGAAATTTTTGATTACATGTTTTCATATTTGGTAGTCTAAGTGATTGTTGATATATTTAAATATGAGTGTTACTGTCTGATACATTACCTCTTAGCTATAGACCATTTTCTCTAACTTCCCTGTAAGGGAAGAGATAGTGTATATAGTAGTGGGAGGAGGGAGGTGGTGCAGTAGATTCTAGTAAATCAAAAGGTTTAACTCTTATGAGTTTGCATCACTAGGAGTGTGCAACAGAGAAATAAGATACCATGATTTAATAAGTCCAGCAAAGGAAAGCATATAGGACAAGTTCCTGTGCCTCTACAGTACTCTGTTTGAAGTCACACGCTAACAAATGAACTTTTATAATTTTATACTTTTTGAGAAGTGAATATTCCCCATAGAAAAAACTTGCTCAACCTCGAAAAATTAGCTTTCCAACAGACAAGTACTCAGTATACTCACAAAATACACTACATAAAAGTAAAGAACTTTTTATAGCAGGCCCTTGTAAATTTTCTTAAAACTTGAGAAAATTTTGATTCATACCAGATTACAATCAACAGTAAATGGAACAGAGATTGTGCACAACTCCACATAGGCTTAGCCCAAGCAACATAACAGGTTTGGAGATATCTTCCTCCAGTACAATTGTTCTTTAGTCTTCCTATTCTTTAGTGTTTCTATTTTTTATATATTAGGAATTTATTGTTCATTTATACTCATATAATAGCCCAGGAAACTTGCAAAGTTTTCATTGACTGCTCCTCAATTTCCATATAAAAATATACTTTTTAATTCTTTCTTACTTGACCGGCAATTGCCTAGCCTTCTGTCATCAAAGAGTTACAGGCTAACGCAGAATGCTTTGTCAAGAGTTTTCTTTTCCCCCTCCCGCATCACTTGTTCTCCTTTCCCTTTGAAACTTTTCTTCCTATTTCTCAATATGCATTATACATTTTAGTCCTTGTTTACCCTTTCAGTTTCTGACATGAGAGAAACTATGCTATGTTTAAACATGTATGAGAGGAAAGAAGGGAGAAGAGAAAATTAAAAAAATGGAAACAAAACTTTTGTAAATATGGAAGGTAAGAAGGGTTGACAGAAGGAGAGGGAATTAGGGAAAAAAGAAAAATCAAGATGTATCATGAACAGGTACAAATTCCATATGATTAATGTGATTATTATGTATATCTAAAGTGCACCAGTAAAGTTAACTAAAAAACAAAAGAAATATGTGGATGCCATTAATGCTCAATAGTTGTAAAAAAACACAAAATATATAATATCTGTATGTTACTTATGATTGTACCTGTGTTTTCTGTAGGATGAATTCATAGAAATTAAAATAAAATGTAATTTACATTTTTAAAAAAGAGTTTTCAAAGACTAAGGTGAAAAGGAAAAGCTAATATTATTTCTGGGTATCATTGGTAAGACTAATGGAGAACAGAGACCTCCCATTCTTGCCCCATTTTGGTCTATTTAAATTCAACTATGCACAGTTTTCCTGATAAGTCTCTTTTTCTATTTCTAGTAAGTCAGTTTAATACACAAACATAAAATTTTCCATGTGTACTCATCATTATATACTTTACACCTATGTGCATGTTAGACATGAACATATTGCTGTTTCAAATTTAACACAAAAATATGTGCACAGTAATTTATGGGTGATATAAAGGATAATAAGATCTATTTTGACTCCACTCACTTATTACCTTGTGAAGTGGGTACAGGACTCGATCTCATTTAAAATGTGACTTCTGAGGCAAGAAATTTTTTTCAACAGTCACTAAATAATGTTAGGTAGAAATGGCTTATCTACAAAGGGCTTGTCTCCTTTGCAGAATATCCAATAGACAAGATAAAAATGAAAGACCTTAGAAATGTACACTATGATTCACAGTTATTCAAAATCTCAGAAGATGAAAGTAGTATACAAAGCAAACCAAGAAAAAGCACTAGAGAGTTGTGGTGTTTGGGGACCAAGAGAAGACTGAGATCTGCAAGTAGGAAGCATTGGCAGATCCATTGTAAAAGCCAGACCTGTCCTAGATCTAACACTGTAATCATGTGTAAGGAGTATGACCTTGGGTGGGTAATGCAGGTCAGTTGAAGCAAGAGATAATAGGGGACTTGAAGAGAGAAAAACAGAGTCCCTCAACGCTAGCGTGATTGGGCTTGGGTCCCACATTCTAAGGTTTGGGTGTCATCTTCCTAACTAACAAAAGGCTCCCAATAATAATCTTTGAGAAAAGCAGGACCCTGTGGATATATAAAAATCTTTTCCAGAGTAACACTAGGTCATGAAGGGAGGGGAGTGTGGTAAGAGCTCTTGGAAAGGGCGGTCCATAGACAGATGAAACAGGCAGCCAAGGCACCTGGAGGAGGCCAAGCCAAATCAGAATAGTTCAGTGAAGGACGAGTCGATGACAGAGGTCAGGACAATCGAAGGCTCAGTAAATAAAGACCTCATTAGATTGGATGTTTAAAGTTTCAATTCATGGTGCTTGCAAGAGTATGCCAGCTATGTACCCCGAGCTCCTAACAGCCCACTTCTACACATTATCCTGATTATAACCCCATAGGTTGATCTCAGTTTGGCCAAGATGTGGTCATTTTTGCGTATAAAAGTCCCTCCATCCCCTTTGGCAACCTTTTCAGGTCTCACAGGTTCATTTGTGTGGGAGCTTTTTGCTTTCGCTTTTACAATAAAACCTGCTCTCAACTTTCGCTCTGCAATAAGTACTTTCACTCAGTCCTCTTTTAACTCCTTAATCTTGTAATTCTTTCTGGGTTGAGAGATGAACTCATCAGTAGGAGAGTAACACAATAACTGTTTCCTTGGTGGTACAATCTGGTGAAATATAATAACTATCATAGGAATATTGAAGTGCAATAAAATCCACAAACATCAGAATAGGCAGAATAAGCTCTAGCACTTTATATTTTATTTTTATATTATTATCATCAAAATGAAGATTTGTAAGTCCTAATTTATTTATATAGCTTCTCTATGACAATGTTTTCTTTACGTATTATGCTTATGTTCATTTCATGTCTTCAAGCATAAAGAGTAAAATTTTTGCCTTTATTTTAAAGAACTAACATTAATATGTAGTCTAGAATGGGGTTCACTGGGATATACACACCCCTATACTTTCAAAAATAACTTCCCCAATAATAATTCATTTAAAAATTGTGAGCAATTTGTAAATGTAAAACATTCCTGATAATTTGTTTAAATGACATTAAATTAAGATGAATTCAAAACTTTTCTAGCCTGGAGATGATGATGAGAGATTCTTCAACATGTTATGGTTAAAGCCGAAATGTGAATCACTTTGGACATTAAAAAGTTTAAACTTTTGGCATATTGCCTAAGAAGTTACAACTAATAATTTGGCATCAAAATATGTAACTGCTGCGTAGGCTTTAGTTTCATAGCTAGTTTCAGTAAATATGAATGACTTCTCTCATGACATTTTAGTATTTTTCCAAGAATGTGACCAAAAATAGACTATCAATAGTTAGTTGCAATGAGTATTAGAATCATGTTTTTATAAATTCTAATGCTTTATTATAAGCTACAGCCAAAATCACTGGTTCAATATTTTCTGTTAGTTGATTGCTAATAAGGGAGTGGAAGATAAAAGTTAACAAAATTCAATTCGTGTAGAAATGCAATATATTCACTCACAATGCTCCCAATGATTAGTTGAAAACATATTGTCATAAAAAAATCGTTGATGCATTCTTCTAAGATAATTTGTTCTGTCTTTTGTTATCTTTGTTATCTTGGAAATTACAATAGCCCATGACCTAGGAGGACAGCTGTGTCTATTTCCCTGTCATGAAATATATCTCAGATAGCTCTTTCTTGTATTTAAATTGATTATAGGATTTTCAGTAATCCTAATATAATGCAACAGTTTTTAAATGAATTTAGTTATGAGAAGGAACCTAGTCCTTTCGAGATAAAAAATAGTAACAGAAGGAATACTTTAAATCTACTTTGTTTCCATTTCTTTTGCTTACAAAATGTCAACAAAACACTGCTTTTCCAATAGTAGACTCACAAATTCAAGATCCTGCAAGAGAGGAATCTCTATTATCCATTTTAAGTATAATTTTAATTAAAATGGACACAGATTGAATTGCTTAACCAAGAGCATACAAGCACTTTCAAACTACACTATTATCTAACTCTTGAAGATCAAAAATCATGTTTAAAGGTAGCTCTAAATTCAAATAGTTCTGCATGTTTTATGTTGACTTCTTTTTAAAATGTGATCAATGATTATTTTCATTTTTCTGTTTTTAGTTCCAGGTTGGATGTTCATTTGAAGAATTTTGGCATTGTATGGTTTAGACTATAGGTTTCAAATATGCTTTTGATTGACATCCTTAAGGCAAGGAAGAAATGGTCACTTAACTGGAAATTGCATAATACCCCATCATTCATATCTCCAGATGACTTAAAGAACTGACCATGAACTGAGCTCTTCAGTTGTAAAGTCATGTTGTGACAACATTTTAAGAATATTTTAACAAAGAAGTCTATATTTGTGTTCCTTGTATAATATTCATTTTAATTTACAATAGTTTAAATTTATATCTTTATGTTATCACTTTTTGGTTATTGCCAGTAATATTAATGACTTCTTAATGATAAGATACGAATGAGGTTTTATCCAAATCATAAAATATCAGTACATAAAGCAAAAATCCAAAAACTTGTGTTCTAAAGTTGTAATTATTCTTCTACAAGAATAATTATCTTGTTATTTTGTGTTATCATGACATCAATTCATATACTACCCAATATTTTATCCACATTGTGCTTTCATTTATTCAATGGTAATATTATCACATTGTTATCAGAAAAAAAATCACTGGAACACCTTAAAATAATATAATAAATTGACATAAAGTTTATTATTAGAAAAATAAGATTTAATTCAGGCACTTAATAAATAAGAAATCATTGAGAAGGGGTTCTTGGTCTAAAATGTCTATTAATCTGAACATTGACATTTATCTCTATATACATCTTCATTTAACTTTTAGAGCAAAATCACTTCAGAAAATCCTTTGCAGAATTTCCTTTGAAAATCTATCTTCAGTGTCTACATGACCTACTTTATTTTTAATTAGATTTTTCTCTGTATTCTCTATTATTATGCAAGACTCAGGACAACAGAAATTTTTTTCACTCTCCATGTTGGTCTGTACTGTATCCTCAGGGATGATAAGTATTCTTGGTAATAATTCTATAGTTTTGAATATATTACTTTAAATAAATAAGCTATTATAAAAGATTTAGCTTAAAACTGCCATTATTAAAATTATGCATTCCCTGTAGGAACTCTAAGGTATTCAGTTGCGTTAGATATTATTGATATGAACATATAGGGGAAAATAGAAAAACAAATCAGTTAAGATATTTTTAAGTTATTTTAAGTTCAACTACTCTAAATCACCTTTTTCCAGTTTCACTGGTAAATGCATTCTTCACAGAATATGCTCCCGTGATACACCAAGAAGCCGCACCATCTTCCTCCCTATATTTTATTGCTATTAACATTTATTCTGCAAGTGTTGATGCTTAAATGTAACTTTGTTATGTGATAACAGGAAGTGCTCACATTCCTTTCTCAAATTATCTTTAAATGCTTTGTTGCCTGAGACTTCAAGCATTTATAGAGATCCATTCTTAACAATATAAGTAACAAACTAAAAATAGAAATTCTGTTCAACTCAGCTATTCCTTGTGCAAGTATCTTCCCAAAAGAGCAAAGACATATTACAGTGTCACATATGTACTCATGTTTTTAGCAGCACAACTCATAATAACTGAACTTTGAAAGCCCAAAACATGTCCACTGACAAATGAATGGATAAAGAAAGTCTAGTATTTATACCAAGGGAGTATACCAATGGAATACCACTAACCATAAAGAGATTAAACTTGATCCATTTGTAGGAAAATGGATGCACCTTGAGACTCTAATGTTGGCTGAAATAAATCAGACATACAAGCTTAAATGTTGCATAGTTTCTCTATAAGAAATACTCAAAACATAAATAAGAGCAAAATAAAAGATACTAGGAAGTAGGGAGACAAATCTTTCGTAAAAGAGAAGAGGACTCAGAGATAAAGGAAGAAGGGAGGGTGAGAGAATCAGGGGATTAAAAAAAGAATTAAAAGTTGTTATATAGGCACAAACTCCACACAAAGAATCCAATCATTATGTACTGCAAGTATGTGCTAATATAAAGATAAGAATTGAAAAAATGAACAATTCAGTTTGCCCTTATTTATAACAATATCATCCACTAATTACAAAGCAGTATTTTGAGAGATCAAGTAAAAAAGGCATCCCAGTTTTATAGATAATTAAATGTAAACTCTTTTATCTTACACTGGTAAATCTGCACACTAATAATATAACATGTACAATTCTGTATGACTCACTGTAGACCTATACAGATCTAATTTAATTACTTTATTAACTCTAATGATAGTTTTGAAGGGAGAGGGAAGCATAACCACTCTACAAATATAAAAGTTAAATCTTACAAGTTTGGTTGAAATATCCCAGTATCATATACTCAAAATGATGCAGTGGAGCTTACACACTAAATTAGTTTGAGTCCAAAGACATAAACAGTATTTTATACAAAGAAATACTCTTTTTTTACTTTAATGGCTGTTGATTTTGCTATATGCATTTTCTTTATTTGTATACTCATTAGCTCAAATAATTCTCAAGGAAAATAGCCAACAAACAAAACCTTTTAATGTTTTATAGATGATTTGTGTATACTTTGTTTCTATTTCTTTATTTCATACCAACAAAATTCACTAGGTATAATAAGTAATTCACAACCATCAGTGATTCAAGATGATTTTTTGTGCAGTTATCACATTTACACAGGAAAATATTTGAAAAAAAATTCTGTAAAATCACCTCTATCCTCCCACCTCTAACTTCATGGGAACAAGGAGTATTGTTAAAATAAGAGTAGGGAGATTGGAGATTTGGACCTACATATAGGATTAAGCACTATAAGTCTGTTCTCTTCATGAAACTATATTTGGAAAGTAAAAACATATAAACAAAATCTTTGATTACTTCCTAACCACCTGGTGCAGTTCATTACTAATAGAAAACTGAACAAAAAATCTGTAAAAAGAGTCAATATGGTTAGGGATGGTGGCACTCTAATCACAGCAATTGAACAATACTAAGTCTAAATTATGTAACTTAGCAGTGGTTGGTTTAAAAGAGACAATTCAGGAAAAAATTTATGGCAGATTCTGAGAACCAACTCCATTCTTGATGAAAGAGAGCAACAAAAAGACATATACACACTCCTTCTTTGCTAATGCTGTCTAATGAACACTGAAGACAGCTGGCAAACTAAGCAGATTGATATCAGAGGTCACATTGTATCACTGAAACACAGCCTATGATATTCCCTTTATTCAGTTGCTGTTGCAAAGTTAGTGTTAAATGGGTAGTGTTAGGAGCCTACAGTGTAAGCTAAAATAATGCAGGTATTCTGTAGACTCAACATAATATATCCTAATTAAATCAAGTACTAACTTGGGGATTCAAATTCAGGATTGTATTCTTAATTTCTCATCTATTTCCTTTCACTCTACAGAGAAATATTTTTTAATTTGTAAAAATCAGAAAGATTTTGGAGTGTGTTATGGTTTGTATATAGGTAGCCCCCCCAAGCCTCATGTAGTCATGGAAGCGGCTGAATCTAGCATTTGCAATTGATTCATTGTCTAGTGCTGGGATTGGTGGTGTGAGTTCTGCACCTGCTCAGGGGTGGGGCCAACATACAATGTAAAATTGAGAAGGAGGCAGGATTTTTCTGCTTTTGTGTAGTTCGCTGTTGCGGTTTGCAGCTGCCATGAATGGCTGCCCCTCAGTCATACCACCCTGCCTTGGAATAAGCTGAGTATGGACTAAAACCTCCATAACTGTAAGAAATAAACCTCTCCTTCCTTCGTGTTGGGTGACAGGCATTTTTGTCTCAGCAATGAGAAACAAGTAACCAAGACAAAGGGTTAAGAAATATATCAATGATGATTATAGTTTGCTTTTCCATGTTTTGCCTATCTTGGATTAAATCTGATCATTTTTTCTTAATGAATTTACATTTGCTGCTTTATCTTCAAAGCATGCATCTTTTCTTTTTGTTGGGCGCAAACGCACAACATAGATGTTGCACGCAGGCGCGCGGCATACTGTGTTGGGCGCAGGCGCACTACTTACCTTCAGTGCTGAGTCATTTAGGAGTCCTGACAGCCCCTTATTGGCTGAGCATGAAGAAGAAGGCGGTAAAGCTAGGCGTCTTGGCAGTCCCTGATTGGCTGAGCTTGGACAAAGAGGTGTTACCTGATTGGTCCCCTGCGACGAGGTGTGGCTATCTGATTTTTGTATATAACTGTACGCAATAAACCAGTAGCAGGCAGTTCGTAGAAGAGGACGAACAGCTCTCGTGTCTGCGTGTGTTTTCTCTGCGCCGGTCATCTTTTGATTAACATTTTGATTTATAGCTACATATTTTCTTGCACAAAATGAAGGTGAGAGAATTATGTCAAATGAAGGTGAGAGAATTATGTCAATACTTGGTGATAGCAGAGTCAAGAAATGAGTAAAGGATTCTAGTCACTGATATCAGTGCTAATTCACATAGCAGAAAATTTAGCTATCATTGAGTGCACAAGTATAGCCTATAATTTTGTTCATTATATTTATCTTTGCCATAATGCTTCCATATGTTTACCACCATATCAATGTTACTTAGATTTCTTTTGTTTGTAGCAGTTGAGGACAGAGAAAAGAGTGAAGGAGATAGAACACATTCTGAGAAAAATCAGAGTGTATCATGAAATGTAGTATTTTATGAAATTGGAAAGATTAAAAATAAATTATTGCACCAAAGCTGAGATAGCTTGGATCTGCAATGCCTTCCACCAAAGACTTGTTTCCTAGCAAGGTACTACTAGGTTATAGTGGAACATTTAAAATGTGGACCTAGTTGGAGTTTGTCCAGTAATTGAGGATGTGTCTTTGTAGGGGCTAATGGCATGCAAATTCCTTTCTTTTCCTCACTTTCTTTTGTCTCTCAGCCATGAAGTGAGCAGTTTTGCTCAGCATGGGATTTTGCTTCTGTATGCTGTCTCACCCCAGGCTTAGAGCAACGGAGCCTATTTACCAGGGACTGGAACTTCTGAAACTGTGAGGCAAAATCAGTCTTTTTCTCTTCATATGTTGATTATTTAGGTATTTGTTATAGTGAGAGAAAACTCATCAACACAAAATTATTTATTTCATTCTTGAGAACACTGAAGGTGAGAGAATTATGTCAATACTTGGTGATAGCAGAGTCAAGAAACGAGTAAAGGATTCTAGTCACTGACATAGCCCTCTCTAGATTTCATTATACAGCATGCATTTGAACAGAGTACTTTAAATTAAACTTCCTTTGCTTCTTGAATAAACCCAGGCAAATTAGCCTTAAGTACAGGGAAGATATTAAATGAAGACATAGTTGAACAATGTGACAGAAGAATAAGAGCACCAATAGGAAAATTTGATTTGAAACAGTACAAATAAAAGCCCTTCTTTTGATTAACTCCACCCACTATTTCTGCTTTCATATTTTCATTCTCATACTTTGTCTTATCCAATTCTATTTATTTGATAATTTCTTCTTCTATCTACGTGCAAAATATAAGTTTCCACATTCACATATAAATTT